>JAQGCQ010000181.1:0-19227 GCA_034699945.1 Chamobates pusillus
CTATTTGTTACTATATTTTCGTTTAAAAAACGGTAAAATTATTAATAAAATTCCGCTGAAAATTGTCAGTAAAGATGTAAAAACCTATCCGATAACCAGTTTAGTCGTCCTTTAAATTCTATAATATTCTAATCAATTGAAATAAACTCCTAAATTGTCTGTCATTTAATTCGAAAATTTATTGAAATCAAAATTAAAAGAAATTACAGAAAACTCGAAAAGAATAAAATTTTATTTCATTTGGAATTCATAAAACTTTCAAATTTAATGTAAGTTAAGTTTTAGGTGTGGGTCCAAATGCTTCTGAGAAAGATGAGGGTGGGTTCGATTTCACCGATGAGTTTTCGCTCTTTTCTGATTCAGTGCTCTTTTTCTTAAATAATGTGAAGAACGCAATAATAACCAAAAAGAGGACGAGAATCAAAATGAGGAAACCTATGCCAATGATAATCGGGAGGGATATGTCTTTATTCGGATCTTCGACCTTCGCTTCGGTGGGATTTGGAGTCACAAAATCAGTTATAAAATCGGTTTCAATGATAGGACTGATGGTTGTGTCCATTGAAGTGTTGATTGAGGCCATAATAGCAGTGGTGGTGACTGTATTGATGTCACTCTCATTGCAATTCAAATAAGTTTTGAGCAATTTTTTGTCGCACTTCCGTTCAGACCAATCGAAGTCACAATATGTTTGACCGAATATAAGCATAACTTTGTCGGTGAAATCCATAGCGGCGTCCACTCTATCGCTGACACCAAAAGTGTCCAAAAGCGTAGATTTCGTAACATTTGGTGTACTGTCGGACCACTTCTTAAAACTGCTGACAATAAAGACATCGTTTTGGACTAAAAACAAAGCTTCGTATTTGATTCGATTGAAGACAACGGCATCGACGGCTCGTTTGTCGCCCGTCAACAAACTTATCTTTCCCTTTCCGGGCGTCAATTTGAAGGGAACGCCAGTTGTGTTCTCATAATATGTAAAAGTTTTGAGTTGATTCATATATATGTAATAGTTTTCACCACTCAATAGAAAGGTTAACCACGACATCGATTGTGTGTCCGCGTCTGGTAATGACAAATCTGGACTCACTTGAAAGAGGGCGTCCACTGACTCAACATCTAATTTGGGAAAAACGTCTTTGAGTTGAAGAGGTCCCTCAACATCGACATTAAGCATGGCCAATCGCCAAACCTTTGAGCCTTTTATGAGGTATGTCCACAATGGATATTTGATTCCGGCGTCGACCGGATTACTATTAGAGCATAACTCTGATATGTCATCGCTCTTCACAAATGACAAATTGGCAATAAAAAGGACATGGATTACAAAAATGGCAACACACTCTTTCATATTTATCATCGTTTAGTAATATTATTGTGAAATCAATTCTATTGAATGACTAAATATAGTAATATTATTTTAAATTTAAATCAATTGTTTCGCGCAAAACAAACGAATTATTTTACTTATTTTCGACTTTTAACTAAACTTTAACTTTTCGATACATTCTGTAAATCAAGAGATAAATATTTGAGTTAAACGACTCGAAAAGGTATTGGCTTTAATTTTTCAGAATTTTTTGGAATCATATAATTTAGCTAGATTATTTCTCATATTGTACATTTTATTGAGTTAAATTGAATCCTGGTAGATTCAACTTAAATTAAAAGATCCAAGTTAATAATTAGCATACACAATTTGTATTCTCATTCAAGTTATCAAAATTATATTTTTACTAAATTTAAAGTTTATAGAAAAACTAAGGGTTTATATAATATTGTCATTAATGACAAACAATTTCTTAAATATCATATAATTGGAATAAAAACAATTCGTGCAAAAATCGATTAGAAAAGTGTTTCATTTTATAAAAGCCTTTTATATTAAAAGGTTTTATTCACTAAAAATGAGGAAATTCTGACTAATTTGAAATGAAATGATACTTGGTAATAATGTTTTATTATTGTATTTCTAAAACCATTTAAAATATTTTAGTTAAAACTTCCACAAAAAGAAAAGTTGAAGTCACGCTAGACTGCCCCAGCAAACTTTTAAACAATTGTCCATATTTTAGCTAGTATGTAAAATAGACCCCTCAGTTAATAGTCCAATAAAATAGTCCATTATTGAAGACATTGTTTTTTAATTGTCATCGTTATTGTTCTTTAATTAATTTATAATTAGAATTAATATAATTAATACAATTATTAATACAATTATTTTAAAAGTTTATCGAAAGTCTATTTCTGTCGTCAAATAGAAGTTCAAATAATTGGAAATAACGTTATTATTGTTTATATGAATATTTTGAACGACACGTCATTTGAGGCTTAAATCCAATCAAATGTTTTGAAAATCTGTTATCAGAAAAGAGTCAGACTTTTGATGTTTTTCTGTTTTCGCCGATAAACTCAATTCAACTTAAAGTCCGACAAAACATCAGATTTACTCACAATTAGTCGACAATTAACAACACATTTGTTTTTAAAATAAACAATTTTATTGTGTTTTTGTTATACAAATAGTTATTGAGATTAATATCGAAAAATGAAAACATTGTTATTGTCTTTGAAAACGAAAAGCCATTTAAAGACAATTATATTCTCATTAATTGTTTTAACACTTATATCGAAATGTGAGTCGAAAAAGAACTCTTTGGTAACTCTCGATGAAGAGAATTGGGACCAAATGCTTGCGGGGGAGTGGATGGTGGAGTTTTTCGCCCCTTGGTGCCCCGCCTGTAGACAAATGCAGACCGATTGGAACACTTTCGCCGATTGGAGTCAAGACCTTAGGTTTGACATCAAATTACAACTCAATTGACAATTAATTAATTAAATGACATGTTTTCTGAAACAGCATTAAAGTGGGAGCAGTCGATGTCACGGCTAATCCCGGTCTGAGCGGACGTTTTATGGTGACAGCGCTTCCAACCATTTATCAGTCAGTATTATCTTCTTTGCATTAGTTGTCTGTTTGACTGTTTATTAATTTTAATTTATTTAATTAAATGTATTATTAGCGTAAAGGAGGGCCTCTTCAGACAATACAAGGGATCGCGTGATAGCAATACATTCGTTAGTTTTGTCGAAGAAAAGAAGTGGCAATCAATAGATCCGGTCTCCAATTGGAAGTCTCCAAACTCTTATCAGTTAATATCAAAACTAATGTCGATTTGTGTTAATCTCTAAAACTATGATTTGTTGTACAGAATGTCAATCGTTTCGTATTTCTTCAAAATATCGATGGCTTTGAGAGCGATTCACAACCGATTGGTTGACGACTACGGCATCCCTTACTGGGGTTCATATATTCTGTTCGCCTTCGCAACCATCCTATTGGGTGCTATCCTGGGTCTGGTATGTACTTATTGTCTCATATTTGGATCAATTGATTGATTTTTATTTGTTTCAGTTAATCGTTTGTGTAATTGATCTGATATTTCCCGCGAAAATGACCGAAGATTTCAGAGACCACAAAAATTCTCAGGAGAGTAGCGCCAAATCAGGAGATGATAACAGTAGTGACATAATTGATGACCGAATCCAAGAGGAAAGTTCCGATGATTCCAATACTGAACTCAGAAGAAGAAGGAAAAAGAGTGAGGACTCGGATGAGAAGGAAAACGACGACAAATGAAACATTTGATTCTTTTATTTCGACTTTTTTTTAATTTATTGAAATTATGGCCGAGTTTTCCAATTTTTAACTATTTTTTCAGATTTTGGGCAAAATTTTTGCTCACTTTGTTTTCGATCAGTAATTCAGACAAAAAATTATCTGAAATTTTCTATTTATAGACAAAATTCAAATTAAAAGTTTGATATATTTTGCGATTAAAAACAATTTTTTTAAAAGTAATAAAGTATTTGAACCCAAATCCGGACAACCGATAAATGCAAAAGCTTTTGATAAGACTCTGTTGACTGTCCCTCACATTTGATAGCAATTTGAAAGTATTGTCTTTTTTTCAAATGATTTCATATTTATTTAGAATTTTCAATCGATTAAGACTTTACTCTCATATTATTCACAAAAATTAAGTTTAAAACTTTGATCCAATTTGTAGACTATTTACTGACGTAAAGGACGACCTCTTCAGACAAGTGATGCATTCGTTAGTTTTGTCGGTTAAATCAAATATTAATCAAAAGATCCTGTCTTTTACTGCAAGTCTGATAACTCATGAGTTAATCAAAGCTAATATTGATTTGTATTCCTCTCTAAAACTACAATTTGTAGAGAACTTCAATCCTTTATTTTTCTTAAAATGTTAATAACTTTAGTTAACCAACTCTTGTCGACAATGACATCCCTTACTTATATTCTTGGATTCATACTATATATCTGCTGACATTCGCAGCCATTCTTTTGGGCAAAATAGGTGTGAGAGTCTCAGAGCCCACAATTCAATTCATTTTGAAAGATGGCTTAAAACAAACTAAAAATAATGAAAAACTTTTAAATTCATAGAATATTCTTTTAATACAATTTATTGATTATAATAATTATTAAATGATTTTCTGTTTGATTGCAATCATTATTATAATGAAAATTTAATTAATTACTTAAATATCGACAATAATTAAGTTTGAAAGAAATGAACTGTCGTTCAATTGATTGTCTTTTGGGACAAATTGTGGTCACTTTTTGACCATTTCTTATAATTTGTTATTTTCTTATAACAGACGGCGCTATAAAACGACAAAAACTTTTAAATTGCTTGAAATGAATGTAAACAAAAAAATTGTTTTGAACTGAATTTCAAATCTTAATTGAATTGTTTTATGTGTTCACTGACTCTTAAAACCACAAAAAAAAGTTTTAAACAAAACAAATAAGATTTAAATCCATTAAAATGAGATTCAATTACTTTTATATAATTATCATTTCATTGACATTAAGTGTAATATATTTTAAACTGATTTGTCTTCTGTTTGAAAACGACAGACATTTCTCTCACTTGAGTCCAGTCGAGCGGGAAATGTCTTTTCGGACAGAAATGGCTTTTTATTATAATTATTATAAACGAATCGCTGATCCCAATGATCTGATCCACTCTAACCGAACACAAACCTCATTGAGTGACTCAATCGATACCATTCTTTACGACAATTTAACCGAATTTCCCGAAACCATAAATGCATTGAAAAAGTTTAATATTTACCCCGAAGTAGTGATTGGTGTCGCTTATCGTCTCTTCACTCACTTCTTAGACACGTTTGGCTTTAAGCCAATGAAGGAATGTTTTGTTGTGGACAGAGGACCAGATTTGACTCCTGTCGAGAGTTGTGAAGGCATATCAGAGCCCATCTATTTCTATACTTATTGTGTCTTTGCTTTTAATTCAATTGTTTGTGGATTTCTTTTCCTTAACTCTTATATTTTGAGTGATTATCATATTTTAGGTCCAATACTAACACTACTTATGTTTGCATTCAATCACACAAACTGTACGCGAATCCAATGGACACCTCCTTTGAGAGAGTCTTTCGGTTATCCGTTATTTTTAGTTCTTCAGACATATTTGAATTACTTGATGTCCAACACCTTTAAGACAATAAATAATGGATTTATAATAGGATTAATGTCTGCTCTTCTACTCTGTTGGCAGTTCTCACCATTTCTTTTGTTTTCACAACTAATTTGTTTGTTCCTAACATTTAAATGTTTGCAAATAAGAAATTATTCTAAATATAGACAGACTTTCATTAAATTAATTGAATGTAATTTGTATTCAGTTTTGTTAGCATTTGTTTTAATGTTTTTCAATTCATATCTAATAAATTCATTGTATTTTAGTTTCATTATTTCAAACCTCATTTACGAACTCTTGATTTCAAACTATGAGAACTCAATTATAGATAAATTTGCATTTAATTTCTTTAATACAATTAATCGGAGATCAATGGCTAGAATTGCCATAAATTGTGTGTCTGTCCTCTCTTTAACTTTAATTTCAAAAGTTTTGGTCTCATATTTGAGTGAAAATAGAGACGATTCTCACATTTGGTTAATATTATTATCGAAAGTCAGTTCTTATCGTGACTTCCATACAATGCTATACACCTGTAGTCCTGAGTTTGATTTCATGCCATTAGAAGAGTTGACATCAATGTGTCGGACCCTTTTGATACCGTTTGCAGTGTTGGCCGCAGTCATGAGTTGCGTTAAACGGCCGAAAGAGCCGCTCATCCAATTCAATGTCATTCAAAGTCTACTATTTATGTGTTTGGCTTTGTTTGTAATGAGACTAAAGCTGTTATTTGTGCCACAATTATGTCTGATGTGCGCTCTCTTGAGCCGTGTGTGTCGCACAACCATCAAAAACCTGTGTGTCTTTGCTTTACTGATTTCATTCAGTTTTTATAACGGACTTCACAACATTAATACTGAGCTCAGCCTAATTGGAGAGTATTTTAATGAACCACTGGAACAACTCATTCAATTCACACAGTCATCAACTCATCCGAACGCTGTCTTTGCAGGTATACCACTCTTATGTCTCTCCTCACACATACACACATTCTCTCATTAGTTCATTAAAACACATTAATTATTCGCAACAATTCAGTCATTTGACTTCAGGGACGGCCAAACAATAGGTATGGGTTCACAACGAGTAGGATCTCAATTCACATAACATATGAATAGGAATCAGAATTTGTCGTTTGAGTTATTCAAAGTATCATGCTAATCTATCATGCTAATGTATCATGCTCCTTCAAACATAATATTCTATCATTAGCCAAATGGACTGAATTTCCTTAAAATTTATGACAAACTTTCAGTTCTGTCCTCTCATTCGAAACGATATTCATTTGCATGAATCCGGAATATGAGGTGTCACTGTTGGCCATCCCTACCACCGAACAGCACACCTAACAGTAGTGTAGACTTTTGTTTTTCAGTCCAAAAAGACTTTGCGCTACAAATTGTTTTGTGATTAAACTTAATTTTTTTAACCGTTTGTGCCGTTCGTACGAATCGTACACCAAATACACTGACCTCTTATGCAAAACAAGGCTTAAAAAACACTAAATTATAAATTCATTGGAAAACTACACAAAAATTAAAACCGAGAAATATAGTCGTTATATACAACAGATTAGTATTCAATCAAAACAACAATTTTTTTCATAATTTAGAATCAAATTTATGTTTTATTTTATCGTAAAATTTATTTTTATTTTCATTCCATTAAAAAGTGAAATGTTTTTCGTTATCAGAAAACTTATTATTACTATTATTTTGATATTAATTTTATTTTTAAAATTATTTTTCTCTTTAAGTTTCAGATTTCAATTAAGTTCAGGAAAAAGAGATATTTTTATTGTGTGTCAGAAAAAGAGCTTTACTTTTAATTTATTCTCGAAATCAATTTGATTGCCAACAAATAACAGCTCTTTTTTGGTAATTCCAAACAAAATTAGATGAATTGATTCAAACAATTTTCGTATTTTTTTATTTTATTTATTTTGTTATTTATTTAGTTTTTATTCAATTGAGAAATAAAGGGCCAAAACTGTCGGACTTGTGTTGGAAATCAAGTTTATAGCTGTCAAGCGGTAACTGTCACAATGCAGTACAGAACCACTACTACCTGTGCTGTGCAGTTATGTGCAGTGTATGACCAAAACGCTTTTTAGCGTAAACTTTATTTCTCAGAATCAGAACTGCATCTGATTTTTAAGTGAAAATATAATTTCCTAAAATGACTTTATATCAAAATATGAGACTTTTTTTTCTTATTTTAATCTAAAAATGTGTATATTTTTATTCAAATGCGATAAAAACAAAATCTAAAAACTGTTATCAAAAGTAATGTTAAGTCGAATACGTTTTGTGTATTCGTCGGTAATATTGAGAACGTAAGTGCGATAACCCCTTAAACAACGGCACAAACGCTAAAAATTTCCTTTAACTCAATATTAACTCAATTATAATTCATAACTTTTTGTGAATAATGGCCTAAAATATCGTAAACTGAAGACTGAGCTCAAGTTTTCACCTAATTCTCAGAGATTCTCTCAAATTCTTAATACTCTTATCATAAAACATATCAAACAACAAAAAATCGTTTTTTCCACAAAAATACATCTCAAACATTAACTTTCACTAATGACCAAGGTGGTAATTGACCAAATTCATTTCTATTCAAAATTATTCATAAGAATTAATTTCCATTATTTGTTGAGATCTGATGATTATTCCGGGATTGACCCGAATAGTTGTCAATCAAAATAACCTAGTAATAACAGTAGGCCAGTTGTCAGTTATCATTGAGTACTACCACCTTGGTAATCAGTGAGTAATATGGAAAATATTTCTCATGAATTTTAATATGGATTTCAGGCACAATGCCTACAATGGCTAATCTGATGCTATCGACGCGTCGACCGATAGGTAGGTATTATGGGTTATATTACGGGTTATATAATATAATGGGTTAATCACTTTCTAACTCAACGGAAATATCTAATAATTCTAATGAAAAGAACTTTCGTTTTTTTTGTACTCTTTTTTTCATCATTTGTGTACTTCATATGCACTTCATTTCCCTTTGAATTAAGTTTATATTCATTAAACTTTCACGAAATTCATGCCTTTTCTTAATTTTTCAATCTATTAATCAACGAAACAGTTATTTATATTTTTTGATCATTTTTTTCTCAATCGTTTCATTTTTTCTTTTGAAGAAATTTTTTTCTTTCAATAGAAAAGCAGTATTTCGTGATTTAACTGAAATGACTGAAGAATTGGGTTCACAATCAAAATCAAAAGTCCCAAAAAAAATGAATATTAGTTACAAATTCCTATAACTATATATCCATACAATGAATGATAATTTATACCAAAAGTTGTAATTTTGTTCGCATTAGATATTTATACGGAAACTAAAGACTATATTTTATTTCTTTAGAGTTTATTTACGTTTTGTTATTAGAGTTGAAGAAATAGACAAAACATTTGTTGTTTTTTATCTTCGCTTTCAATCTAAACAACAGATGAGTCGCTATTTTTATGAATCTTTAAATAACTGATTACTTAAAAGCCTTTTTTGTTACTCAATATAACTGTCGCTATATTGAGATATTCAGCGACCCTTCAATTGAACAGTAAATGAGTAAAACTTTTTAAGCGATTATTTTTCACACTTAAGCGCTCAACTCATTCAAGAGTTGGGCGAAAATTAGACGAAAAAATAAAAGTTTTCTCAGAAAATAGTTAGACTAATGATTGAATAAATTGTCTTCGATTATATCGTTTCGAAATCGAGATAAGACTCTAAATGGAAATACATTAAACTTTTTTTAGGGAAAGCATTACTGTTTTGGTTAAAAAAAATCCTCCGCAAAAAAATGCAATAATTTTTTATTTTGAGTTTCATTTCATTCTCTCAATTAACTGATGAGAAGTGAAAGAAAGGACACCGAATATATGGCACAACAGCACAACAACACACTCCTAATTATTTATTGTTCGGTGGCCTACAAACCCCTACGAACTGTACAAACCCTACATTTGAGAGCCCATCCAATTTTAATATCGTTGACACCTCTTATTAAAACATTCATACAATGACTCGACATTCAGCTGACAATGAATTACAGCAGTCGTTGTTCTCATGAAGTGATAGCCATTCATAACAAGAATGCAAAACAACTTCTTTTCAGATCAGAAATATTCGCCAACTTTTCCTTATGTAGACTCTGTTTGACCGGAAAAAATTTGCTCGATTACAACCTCTAATTCTTCAGCCAATATTATTATTCAACAATTATGGGCTAATTTGTCAAGATTGTATGCTTTTTATCCTGTTCCTTTACCAAAACTAATTAGTTATCAGTGATTAGCTCAGGAAAGACATAATTATTTTGGCGACAAATCACTACATTATATAATGAATGAAAAAAAATCTATGAATCGTATTATGAATGTTATTATAGGAAACCTGTCATTCAGTCCTTTTGAGACAAAATCAGAGCTCGTTTTTTATAACTGTCTGTTCGAGTAATCAAATTGAATAACAGAGGAATAGTTGTCTCCGAAGTAATAATAACCTCATCTGAAACCTGAATATAAATAATAACTAACTAATGGTTACAAAACAAGAATTGAAATCTCATTGAAATTCTATTTTTAAGGCAACATCTAATTCAATGTAATCTTGCAATGAATTCCTTATTATTAGTTTTGTTTGATATGAGAGAGAAAAATATATAATTCTTCTTCGATTCAATGGATACGAGTTTATCAACTCTTCCGTTCGCTTTCGTATTTGTTTTATCGTTATCTCTCTCTTAAATGTAAATAAATATATTTTAATTGATTTGTTTTTTTTTTCGTTTCAGTCAATCATCCATTTTATGAATCGTCAGTAATTAGGAATCGGACTTATCTTATATACCAATTATACAGGTATTGAACGCACGCTTTTCACCGGAATATAAACACAAACAAAACAAAAATTGTTTTTTTTAACAAAAAATTCTAATTTAGAAAAAATAATCTGAAAAACTATTTCTGAGAATAAAAGGAATTCCGAAATATTATAAAATAAATGATTTATCGTTTGACAGTTCACATGAAGTGGAGTCAGTTCACAGTCATCTCTCGTCACTTTCAATCGATTACATTGTTTTAGAGACGAATTATTGTTATTCTTGGAGCGGAAAATGTCGATTCATTGACATCTGGAGTGTCGAAGATTTCCGATTGGGTCGAAACGATTACAGCGAAGACAAGCCATTAATATGCGAACAACTCTTTGCTGATCCGAAACCATTATTTAAACGTGTTTTTGCCAATAATTACTTTCATGTCTTCCAATTAATTACAGACTAATAATGACATTGAAATCAGTTGAGTCAACGAACCCGACATTTCTCATACACACACTCTGTCTCTCTCTATGTTTTTCACCAAGACCGTTTCTCTACCGAACCGTCCTCTAAATGATGACATTTGGGTCAACTCTAAGCGGTTGCCATTTGGCAGACAATGCAATACTTAACAAACTTATTGCCAATAAAATTGTTTAAAAGAAATGCTTTGTTTTATAATATATTAAAATATTGTTTTTTTTCTTCAAATAAGAATTTAATGTTTAAAAGTCATTGTTATGCATGAAAAACATGATTTCCACCTATTTTTCTCATTTGTCTCTTTATATTTAGATCCTTGTATATCTAAATGTATAGCCAAGACATTAATATCTGGGCTATTATTCTGTAATATAATAACAATAATCAGTCCAAAGAAATAAATATATGATTTATAAGAATTAGTTTATAATGTATTTCAATTGAATTGAATTCAACCCAAATATTTAACACTAATTTAAGACAATTTTTTTCTGTGAGAACTCTAAATATATGTGAAAACCATTTATTATTGAAAAATAAATGGAAATGTATTGAAACGAAATTCATTTCTATTGATATTTATTATTAGTTATCTTAATCTGAATAAAAAGAAATGCATTAATCCATTAGATTGAGTGACACATAGCCTGTAGGCGCAGAAAGTTAGGCTTTTCCACAAACAGCTGCAATGGGACAGCAGTTTGTGCACAGGTTTTGCTCAGTTTTGGTCAATTCGGAGCTTTTTGTGTGTTGAGGAATGTCATCAATCGAAGCACAACATGCAATGTTAAGGCTAGTCCTATGTATGTGTGCATTGATAGCCTGGTTCACTGGTTAGGTCTTATACGTCAGAACTCTTTTTCTTAAACCTCGTTTTCCGGGTGCTTCACCTGTGCTTCACCTGAGAGTCAACATTACAACTGGAGCTGACTTTCGCATTGAATTGTACGGCATAGCACTCATAGCACTCATAGCACTCGGCACTCATAGCTACACACAACGGGCAAACGTTAGAAATCCTGCTCAGGTGTGAAACAGCCAATGGGATGGAGTAAAGGCGAGACACCAGAGATTTCTTACCTCGACTTCTAGTTCCTTCTCATGTTGTTTACCAACTTTTGCACAGCTCTTATGTTGGCTGCACAACACTCTGGCCTACAGTTTGCTCTTATGTTCGTTCGACTTCATGAGCACAACATTTCTTACAGTCGACTCGATTTATAACTTTTTGAACGCCTTCTCATCGGTTCATACCTTAAGACCTTTGAGTTTATTATTTACTATTGTTTTTCAGTGAAGAAGTTTTTGTTTTTAAAAGTGTTTTCTCTTAAAAACAATTATTTAATAAGTTTTTAATACAAAACTATTGAATGACAATCACTTCAATTCAATGAACGTTCAGTTCTCTAGTCTTTAATAACAACAATATTTGTTGAAAATGCGGGCCTTATATTCCCCAAAACATTACTTCAAAATGGATTTATTTTATATGATTTTACTGATTATTTTATTGAAAAATATTGACTCTGGTAAGTTTTAAATCCACTATTCATAACTCTTTTAAAATAAATCTTAACTAAAATTAGTGTTAAGACAGTAATGATAGGAGTCGTGACATATATATTAAGTTTTCAATTATGTAATGCTTTGTATATTATGTGAGATAACCAGTGCTTAGATTTTATATTTGTGAGACTGAGTGCACATCTCTTATCAATGATCGTTAAAATTGCTTCTATTTTTTTCTGCAGTCAAGTCGTGCGGATATCCCGGCTCTCCAGCGCACGCCTCCATTACTTTATCTACTGATTCCATAGGGAACGGCACAATCGCAACATATACTTGTGATAACGGCTACGAACTTTTGGGTCCATCGCGGCGCACCTGCACCGGCCCCAAATGGGAACCAGTCGGAATACCCTTTTGTGGTAAGTTTTAAGCTCTGACTCTGAGCACAGCACCGGATATTATACATATTTTTTCATAAGAGAAAAACAAATCAATTTCGAAACAAAATAATTAGATTTTAGACATAATTTGCGCCAAATTTGTAAAAATAGCAAAATTTATATTTGTATTGACATTGAAAACATTGAACTGATTCGGAATCTGTTGAGCGCAGTACCTGTTTATTAGTGCACAGGTATAGGTATAGCTTAATCCGTGAGTTCAATATTGGTTTGACTAAAATAGTGCGGAAGTCTGTCATTAATTATCGAATTAACGGTTTTAGTGTTTGTGTTGAAAATGAGCCAAAACTGAAACAAAATTCAATTGAATTGAAGAAAATGTTTTAATAATTGATTTTTAAGTATCGCTTTTGTTTCAACTGTAAAGTCGAGACTTGCAGTGTTTGTATGCGATTAGGATCGCACTGGTATTGACCCAAAAGCCATGTTTTGCTTCTTAGAGTTGTTTTGTTTCATCATTGAGATAATGATTACCTTTTGTGGCAGATTATGGTAATGCATGGCTTGTGCTGTATATGTGGTGGCGTTCCGTTTTTGGACTAAAATTAAAAAATGATAGCATTTTGACTGCTCTTGAAATGCGTTCAAAAAACAAGCCTCTGATAAGACACAGGGCTTTACCCGAACTGATTACCAGTGCTTTACGCAAATAAAGCCCAGCATAGGGTTGATTAGAGTAATAGTTCGCGTTTCAAATCATATTAACCTTATTAACAAATTATTAATCTATGGTTGTGTTTTGCTCGGCTGTGTTGCACAGGTATGCAAAATGCATTTCAATTATTTAACAATTATTGTGCAAAATATGTAATTTGTGTTTCCATTAAAACTGGGCTAAGCTTTAAATGTATCGATAGTACAGATCTCATGCAATGCACGAAAATTATATAAAATAGTCGTAACCGTAGTTTTCGAGACTCAAAATTGATTTCAAATGCTTTTAAAAGACATTTACTTTGTTTTAATTGAATTAGTTTTTAGTTTTTGTTTAGAGTTTTAGTTGGTTTTTATTATTTTTCAAACACAGGACTGAATGAAGTTTAGTTAATGTTTAATGAAGTGCAACCAATTTAGATACTAAATCTAAGTTCAAACCAATTAATTGATTGACTCAGAACTTGATCTCTTTCTATGACTTGTAATTAGTTTTGAATGTCATTCCTATTCCGACTCCCAAACCAATCAATTCATGTAATGGATATCTCAGAAAAAGTTTATTTCAATTGAAAATTATGTAATCATTTGATGTAAAATAAGGCAAAACATTGACACTAATATGCAAATAACGGTTTATGGTTTGGTTCGCCTCTAAATTATATCTAAAACTCATTCATTTTCACAGCACTCACAGCGCTGTTCACTATTTGACTGAATTAAGAAATTAAATTTAAATTCTTTACTTGATTTCAATTGTAATCCATCATAATTTCAATTAGTTCTCAACATTTGATGAATCACTTGATCTCCGATTCATTGCATTTTTATACTTAAAAGTATAAAAAGTTTGAATTTTAAATATCCTTTAAAATATTCTTCTCATTCAGAAAAAGATTGAATGAAATTCTTGATAATTTGGGGCACATTTTTTGCTAGAATTCATTTTTATCTTTTATTATATATTGATTGCAATTTTAGTAAAATGTTTTTAAACTATCAATGTTTTTCAATTAGATACCTGTTCGGTCAGTTGTGTCAATATTTGTTTATTTCAATACGAGTTCATCGATAAGAAAATTTTTAAGTGTATATTGTTTTTGAAAATAAGAAAAATTTTCGAAATTCCAGTCTTCAGTCATTCGATTTTATTGAAGAATTCAAATAATTAAAGTGTTTTATAATTTATTCGAATTTATTCACAATTTAATTGTTTTGAAAAATAAGGAAAAGTTTAGAAAATGATTGCATGAAATAACTCGAAACAGTTGCAGAATAATTCAAATTCACATTTTATCGCAAATTTATTGTGAATTTATCTTCAAATCATAAGTTGAGTTCACTCTTCTGTTCGAATGTCTACTCATTTCTTTGAAAATTGTCTTTTGTTGTGAAAGCTATGAAAAAATGCAATATTATTGAGGACTCGAAACCAATTCTGATTTGATTTCAATTCTTGTATTAATGATAATAATAACCATTAAAATGAACGCATCGATGAATTGTAAAGCGATTTCATTCTTCCCGATAGAGTCTGAATATCTGTCAACCATTTCAATAGATCGACAATAAATGAAACCTTCGATGAGCTATAAAACCATTTTAATGACAATTTCAATGAATCATTGATTCATTCGATAAACAATCCGTTAATAAGTTATTTGGAAAAATGTGTTCGAAATCCTTATCGGAAACGATGTCTGAAAATATTGACTTCAATTTTGTTGACTCAAAAACCGAAACTAAACGTTGGGTTAAATGAGGATTAAAATCGAAATCCTGAAATTGACTCAAAAACAGGATATGCTTTTTATTTGAATAGTTTTGGACCTAAAGTCCAAATAATCCGAAATTTCTCAGCAATTAAAACATTTCTCTAAAAAATTGTAAATTAATGGGTATTTCCAGTGAAGTAGAAATTCTTTTGAATGTTTGGAATGTCGTATCGCCGGATATATTGCTAATAAATAGTCACCTCCGAAGAGCACACCATATAAACCCAAACTTTATTTTTATTTTATATACTGTACTGTAATTAAGTTGAAAGATAATAATTTTGATTTGAATTTCATTAACTATAATATTATCGGATTTAACTCACAATTAATTCTGTATCGAACGGAATACAAGTCTTGAAGTCATCTGAAATTTAAAAATTATTCAATGAATTGATAATCGCTAACAATGTTTGCAAAAATTGTTTTTCATTATGAAAATTATCTGAAGAAACAGCGGTTAAAGTCTAAAGCCGTGTGTATTGCGATCGCCTAAAAGCCCGGGGCCTTAAAAAGTATTTCAAAGAAAGCCAGTCATTGAAAATACATGCCTACCAGTGCTCTTCGCAACTGCACAGGTTAGGGTCGTTCAACTGAAGCACTTGTGAGTGCCGTTTAAAATTCAAGTTCAGACACTATTCCTATGTTTTGTAATTCCAAACATTTCTTATTAAAAATATTTTATTATTTTTTAGTTAAATATAGAAAATGAGATATTTTTGTCGCCGAAAGAAATGTCATTTGTTTAGGACTTCAGGATTTGCATCATATCATGATTTAAGAGATATTTATATTATTGTGTGTTTGTTGGTCAGCCCTATCAGAGTCGTTACACAACAACTGGATTCTGAAGCACTTGTTTTTTTGATAGTCTTATTACTCGTTTTAATACACATTAATAGCGTTTACATGAATTGAAATTCAGTGGAATTGAAGTCATATATTCTCCGATGCGTTGCTATTTGTGTTAATCCAGTCTTTAGTCGACAGTACCTCATGACTCAGTACTCATGAGTCGTGAATAAGCCATAAGCTTTTGGAAGTGATCGGCACTTTTCTATTAACCAGGAAGTGAATGAATCAGTGAAGCTGTCAATAGGAGCGCATCCGAGCGCTCAGTCAAACGATTCAATCGTTGCTCATCTCTTTTTCGATAAATTCAATATCAGATGTTTTAATAAAAAAAATTACTGAAAACACAATACAAAGCATACCATTGATTGTCATTCATTGCTAACACACACTCTCTCATCCTTGACCTCAGACACCGAACAATAATTTGTTTCATCTCTGAGTTCTCTTGGCTTTTGAAAACACATTCCTTTCTTTAAAAACTTTCGCAATCTATCGACTGAAGACATTCCACTCTTCATCAGAGATGTCCAATTGGTTACACAAACAGACACTCAGGCAATACATGTTAGGGATTAAATAACACTCCTCTTATTTTAAGCACAGGTGATAAATTCCAACCACAGGAGACTAAATATTTTTAGTTGACTTTTATCGCTCTTTCATTTTGTATACCTTTCCAACACATGTAATAAAATTGAGCGGAAAATGATTTTCAAGTTTAGACACATATTTCCCTCTCATCGCTGAAATTATAGCGAAGAAAAACAATTGTTTGCTGAATAATACCGGCAAAGGTGTGGACCCCCTAATAACTAATAGAGTGTGTGGTCATCCCTGGTGTTGGCTAATAATAAGTGTCTGGTAATAACTGTTGAGAGACCCCTTTGTCGGAGCCAGAGATGGGTTTGAAGTCAAAACAGATTTGAATAGAAGTTTAAAAAGAATAACAGAATTAGAACTGCTTTTAACGTTTGGCAAAATTAATGGTTGGCTTTGAAACAAATGATGAGAACTTTTCTTTAGTTTATTTCAAAACAATATTTATTGGTTTCGAATTAAAATACAGTTAACAACAAAACAATGAGATTTTGTTCCCAAACTTTATTTCTTTTGCTTCCGATTGATTCGACTGAAGACCTGACTTACAGGCAATAAAAACAACAAAAATATGATATATCGCTGGGGTTTCTCATTGTCCTCAAGTCGTGAACTCAACTGAACAGTTGCTTCCTTTTGACTCAGGCTTTCCAAACAATATTTTATTTGTGATTAATTTTTTTGCCTTAAACTCAAAGATATTTAATAAAAATGTTAAGCAATCAACAGAAATGTTTATCTTTTGGATGGACTGCATTATCAGTGCATTCTTCAGATGAGATAACAAAGGCATCGGTTGAGCTACTAATTGGCTAATAGTTCGGAAGACTCGCAACAATAAAGGCATCAATTGTTAGTAGTTTTGTCTAATTTATTGCAAGAGCATTATTATTCGTGAGTCACGTTCGCAAATACTTTCGTAAAACGAATTACATATTTTTCAATAATAAAAATACTTATAATTTGGGTCAACACAAACACTTGGTGTTTAACTCCGGCACAAGAGTTGTCATAATAATAATAATAGGAATAATTGAAAATTATCTTTTGGGCCCACTTTTGTGGCGCTAATGTTTCCAAATGTTGTTATATTTCTGTTTCAAATAAATTGCAAAACACTTTTCAGTTCATACAACTCTTAAAATTAATTGTTTTTCTCGAAGATTAACTCAAAATTAATCTTTTCTTTCGGTAATTATTTTAAACGTTTTTTGTATTAATTCCAGTACTGAATGTTGCCGTTGGAAAGGCTGCGATGCAATCGTCTACAGTCGGTCAGGGATCTGCTCAGAAGGCCGTCGATGGAAGTATGTTATGATGTGATCTAAAACTAATAAATCATTTTTTACTTTTTATCTGACAATCAAAGCATTTGTGCAATACTTGTAATTCTAAAACATTTTTCTTTTAATTTGTTGAATGTTAGGCACAAGTAGTTTCTATAACGGCAATACTTGCACAATGACTGAGGCCGAGCGCTCGCCCTGGTTCTATGTTAATCTCCTCGAACCAGTTCTCGTACAGGTATTACTCGGAGTTACTTATTTTTAAACTCAATTATGTTTATAAAAAACGACAAAATTTCAAAACACTGACCCATCGATTGACCCCACAGTTAGTGCGAATCGACTTCGGGTCGTCCTGTTGTCAGAACAACAGACCCGCTATCATCACAGTTAGGGTCGGAAACAACAGACCAGATCTTGGTGTCAATCCTGTTTGCAATAAGTTTACTGGATTTTTAGAAGAAGGCAGACCATTATTCTTGCCCTGTGCCAGACCAATGCCCGGAGCATTTGTCAGTATAACACTTGAGTCACCGGGAAATCCGTTGTCCATTTGCGAGACATTCGTTTACACTGACCATGGTAACTATTTTTATTATTCATATCTAAAAGAGGAGAGCCTTAAGACTTCATTCTATTGTTTTTTGTGAAAACAGCACTTTCTATAGAGCAGTGCCCCTCATACAGAGATCAGCCTCTGGGCAGCACCTCTACCTATAATGGAAAGTGTTATATATTTTACAACAATCAGCCCCTCAACTTTGACAGCGCCCGAAGGTTTTGTGAAGTGAGAGGAGGCAGTCTCGTCGACGAGACTTCACCCGCACTTCAAGGCTTTCTCAGTTGGGAGCTCTACAGACGACACAGGAATGACCCAAATGGTCAGTACTGGTTGGGCGCTCTCAGAGATCCCAAAAATCCTGTCAATTGGAAGTGGATTAATGGCAAAGATGTGACCATTTCCTTCTGGAATTTACCTGGAAACAAAGACAACTGTTCCCGATTTGACGGCACAAAAGGGTGGCTCTGGTCAGACACTAATTGTAATCTCAATCTGAACTTTGTCTGTCAACACCGACCACTCTCTTGTGGTAAACCCGAACGTCCGCCCAATTCGACAATTTTGGCGCGAAGTGTAGACATCGGGTCAGTCATCGAATACCGCTGTTCTGACGGCAATCTATTGATTGGTCCCAATATCCGGACGTGTCTTCCAAA
>JAQGCQ010000182.1:0-19218 GCA_034699945.1 Chamobates pusillus
TATAAATTCACATTTTATAATTTCACACACCTAATATTTCGGTCCCAACTATGTGAAAATATACAATGTTGAGTGTACTGTATAACAAACATTAGACATTTCATATTTGGATTAATTGGAAAATCAGAAAAAAATAAAAAATTTGATCTTGATAGCGGTTTTAATTTTGCAATGACAATACTCTGAAAGTTATGAGCATTTACCTAGTCCTAATCAGATCTTTTTGTGTCTGTATACAGCCAAAGAGTTAAATCTGTAATATTAAATTTCCCAAAACCGCTTTAATGCGTATTTTGAAAATTTTTGTTTTTGGAAAATGTTTTTCTCTTATAAAAACAACATTAGATAATTGATAAGGATTTTCCCATGTAACGTATACATTTTTCTTTACAACGTACAGATATTCCCTTTATAAGGGAAACACTTTTCAGTTTTTGTTTAATTTATCATTGTTCTACTAAATTCAAATAAAATTTTAGAATATACTTTCTTAATTTTATCTTGGTTGATCTGAATTCAAAAAAAATTTGAAAATTTACCTTCCGTTGAGCATTTAATCGTCACTGAAGGTTTTCTCTTTGATCAAGATTTAATGCTAGATGAAATTCAAAATTTTTTTTTGAATTCTGATCAACCAAGGTAAAATAAAGAAAGTATATTCTGGAATTTTTTAAAAGTTGATAAAACCAGGATAAATTAAGGAAATAGAAACTTATGTATTTTTATTCAATGAAAACTTATGGTTTCATTTATTTTCCGAATATCTGTATGTATGTTATAGAAAATTGAATCAAAACCTATCTTCGGTTAAAACATTGAAACTATGGAAACTGATATATTATTCAGAGCTCAAATATTTTCACAATTAATAAAAATGACAATTAATAATTGAGTTATATTTTTTTCTTATAATTTTTTTCTTATTCCAATAAATCAATTGAATTTTTGTAATTATTTATATCAGTATTTTTATTCAAAACCAATTTCAACATTTTTTATATTTAAAATATAATTTTCTTAATTTCCAATGATCTTTATCAATAAAAAAGGATGAGGCTCTAAAAATCAACCTAGCTTTCATGAAATGGAGAAAAATGAGCTAGAAACTAATTCTTGAATTCGATTTAATTCAAATTAATAATTATAAACTTAGATTCTCTGGTTGTTAAATGAAAAGTTATAAAATGATAAATCAATTCTCTTATCGGTTCTGTGAAAAAGAGAAGAGTATGAAAGCAAATAAAAAAATTATGGGATTAATTGTTCCATATCAGATTTTACTTTCTGAGTCATTACAAAAAAAATTCCAAATTGATTCGAACAGATATTTCTCTATTTCAAATGTAATTTGCAATCGCTGTTTAATAAATATTTTTTGAAAAACATTCCGATAAGATTTATATTTTTTTGAAAATCAATACAAATAATTTGAAAGTATGAATTGGGAGAGAAAAATTGATGAATGTCGTACAACTCACCGAAATTGTATTGAAAAGATTAACCCAACTATGTGCGTTCAAGATGATATTGATGAGTGTTTTGATAATAATATAAAAGAAAATATTTCTCACTTTTTAATATTTTGGGACAAGGACAATTGTTATGAGGCAATGAAGATTCGATTACTGGATGTGGCGATTGATTTTGCAGTTCAATTTACCAATAAAAATAAAAATGATCCACTACTTGATACCAATGTTGATATTTCAGTGCGTTTCCATTCATATTTTGAGTTTGCCTCGACAGATCTCAAATGGATTAGGTATTATTTAGGTCTGGATGTTCTTGATTATATGACACGTAATGGATTTGATGAATATAATCTTTATAACATACTTTGCAACCATCATAAAAATAGGGTAGAATTGACAGAAGTTGGTAAGAAGATTTGTGAAGAATTTTTTAAAAAAGACTTCTATCTGTTCGTTTCCGATGATACTGCCCTCTATCATTCTTATAAACATCCACTTCAAGATAATTACGTGATGCATATTAAAGAGAATGAAGTGATGGCTCAACCAGCAAATTATTTCATCGAAGCCAATAATTTTATTAAGAGTATCCCAGAAGAAGATTGGGAAGGTAAAGGAGATAGTAAAGAATATTTTGGAGTAAATTGTAATGAATTTGGATATTATATTCATAACAAATATGTTAAAATTAAAAAACATAAAAAAGATCGGCATCTTATAACTTTTTATCGGAAAAATAAATCGAAATGAGAAAATTATTTGTTACAACTTTTGTTATGTAAAACTTAAATATAATTTTCATTAATGTTTAAAATTAAAAAACAATGACATTTCTTATTCACTTTTATTATAAATTGAATCATAAAACTTTAATTCTAACTCTACGTCAGTGTTGTTTTCTTTTCATTAAATTATATTTTATTTGAAATTTTCTGCAAATAATTTTTATAAACAATTAATAATTTGAAAACACTATTTAATAAATTTAAATAGGTATAGTAATTCCATGTCCAGTATTTTAAATCAAAAATTTTGTACTAGTTTTAATTGGAATAAATAAAAATTTTACAACTTGAAAATTCATTCACTTTTCATTTACATAGCTCAATAAATGGTGAATAATCGGCTATTAATAAATCAATTAGAAAACAATTAAAACTTTGTCTCAAATAAAATAAATTATTTTCAATTCAATTATTGAATGAATTCAAGAAAAACCTTACGAAGAAAGTGTTTTGACTGCAAAATTAATTGCTATGAATTATTATATAATTGAATTTGATTCATAATGAAAATTCTATGAATTGATCTCAATACGTTGAAAATTCATGCAAGTCCAAATTAATTTAAAAGAAGAAATTTAAAATAAATAACTACAATTTCATCGAAACACAAATCACCATTTAAACTTTATTTTATTTATTAGAAAAATGCTTAAAATTATTTCAAAATATAATAACTATGATTGAAATTTTGTCCAAACATTCCCACATTAGGCAAAATCTCATGATCGCCTGCATATTTTTAATACTTAAATATAATCAACTTTAAATGTGTCAAATGAAAAACCATTGATACAAAATATGATTATATTTCTACAGTAGTGTAGTACCCGAAATAAAAGAGTGAAAATTTTGTACAAGTTTAAACTTGAATAATTGAAAACTTTACAGTTTAAAAAACCTTAATTTGATTAATAGTTTTCAATTTAATTTGTAAGTAAAATGAACGCCTGCTTCCAATCTTGTATTAATCATTATTTTGTAATATAATACAAGATACAAGGCGAAATATTAATGAACCAACAAGTTCATCATCTATGCATTATATACAGACATTAAATATTCAAATTCTTTATCATCTAAATTATCTTGTTAATGTAAATTTTATGTCCAAAATCTGAATTAGAAACAGGAAGTTCTTTGAATTATTTTGGGCTATAGAGCAGAAACCTTTTCTTAATTTTCATTTATTTTTTCATATTTTCTATTAATCATTTAATTTTATTAAGTTAATTCAATTGAACAGAAATAACAATGCATTTTTGTTCTAGACGAATCTAATTTGAGTATAAATTATTGAATTTTTTAAAAATAATTGTTTATTAATTTAATAAATTCAACAAAAGCATGAAGAAAAGGAAAGGGTTCAAACTTATCCAATAATTTAAATTGAATACTCTGTGCTAGTTCAAGTTTAACTGAATGAAAATTTCACAGTCCGAAGATTTTTATTTAAAATGATCAAAAATATTATCTTTTATTTTTGTGCAAATTGAGATTTAATTTTGCAGTCTTCCAAAAATTGTTTTTAATAATTTGAATTAAATAAATAATTTTTGATAGAATTCAAAAGAAAAATTTAAGAAAATCGGCAAGTTTCACAACATTCCAATAAAAACATAGAAAAACATTAATTTGATTAAGAAAATTTAAACTTGGTTATTTTATAATCTGGGTAAAGTCTTTTTAACATGATTAATCACCTAAAACATGTTAAATTGGAAAAACAGAATTCACAATTAAAAATAATAAAATAGGATGCATACAATATAAACAAGCAAAGTTACAAAGTTAATATAACAGATAAAATAGAACCTATCAAATTTAAGTGAAAATTTTGTTGTAGTCTGAATTGAGAAGTTTAAAAAATTTACAGGCCAATCAGTTATAAATAAGGCCGGTGATGTTCAAATTTCCAATTTTTCTACTTTTACAAATAAACCGTTAGTCAAATAATAGATAGGTTGGTATTTTTTTATCATTAGCAAGTTCAATAATACTTAGCATTTCAATTCTGATTCATAAAATTTTTGACTGAATTGGAATAACAGTTTATTTGAGACAAGTAGAAATTTATTTGGAAATTTGCACATCTCCGAATAAGGCAAAACGAGTTTCTCGAAATACATCCATTATAATCACCTGATTTTTTTCTGCAAGTTTAAATTGAAATTATTTAAAACTTTGCAGTTTTCAAAAAAATTTTTTTTAATCATTTAAATTCAATGAATAATTTTTGATCCAAGTTTTAAATTATATGATTTGAAGAAAACCAAAAAAATTCACAAATATTAATTAAAAATAATTAAAAATACAATAATTTATTTCTCTTTAAAAATTACAACCAAGCACAACAGATGATTGCGATCATGTTTAAATGTGAAGATTTTGAGCAAGTTGAAATTAAAATGTTCGCAAATTTTACAGTTTAAATGAAAGAATTTAATTAAAGGATTAATTGGTGCAAACAATAATTAATTTAAAGCAGTTGGGAAAATTATTGAAATATAAAATCAAGTTATGAGTAAGGCAAAAATATTGTTTATTCTTGACATCTTATGTTTAATTGTGAAGGTTTTGTACTAGTTAAATTAAGAATCATTGAATTTTTTATATATTGAAAAAAATCATAATCCAAAGACCAAGTTAAACTTAAAAAATATTTGTATATTTAAATCAGGGATAACTTCGTGTTTCGATCCTAGGGGGGGTCAGGGGATGGTAAAATGGCGGCCTCCATAGACGTAATGTTAAAATTTTTTAAAAACTGAGGGGGGGGGGTATACCTGTAATGTTAAAATTTGTTCAAAATTCAGGGGGGGGGGTTAGCAAATTTTCGAAGTCAGGGGGGGTTTTATAGCTGACCCCCCTGAAGTTATCCCTGATTTAAATATTTACAGTGTCAATATCTCGAATTAATAAATTCGAATTCCATAATATTTAACCAATTTTTTGTACAAGTTTAAATCGAGATAGTTAAAAACTTTACAGTTTTACAAAATTCATGCAACTCCAAATTGATTTAAAAGAAGAAATTTAAAATAAATAACTACTATTTCATTGAAACACAAATCACCATTGAAACTTTATTTTATTTATTAGAAAAATGCTTAAAATTATTTCAAAATATAATAACTATGATTGAAATTTTGATAATTTTTGAATTGAATTGATAAGTGAAGCAAATTAAAATAACTTGCTCGGCGATGCATCCCAATATTTTATGCAATTGAAATTTCAAGCAAGTATAAATTGAAAACATAAATAACTATACAGTTTGCAAAATGATTTAAATCTTCTCGGATCCAAGTTTTATTTAATAATGAACGTTGGTTATTTTATAATAATTTATTTATAATATGACAGGTTGTTGAATAAATTTACAAAGACAAAAGCAAGAAGCATCTATTGTAATCGAAATGTGAATAGCATTTCGAAAATTTTGTGCTAGATAAAATTAACACCATCAATAGCTTAAAAGTTTTAAGAAAAGCATACATTACCACAAATCCCATAATCGTCTGCATATTTCACTTGAAGATAGAATTTTGAAATTTCTACTTGAAGAATAATCGTAAATTAATTTTCAATAAAAATAAGGAACATAAATCCTATAAATAAAAAATGAAGCAAAAATGAGATGAGCTGACCGCAAAAAGGCCATAATTATGAAATAAAATTTTTGTATTATTTATACTGTTAAATTTATATTATAGAAGATTTTACAGTTTATAATAAAAAATGAAGCATAATATTTAATTTATAATATTATTCTATTTAATAGAAAAAATTATTGAGAATTATTATGAATCAATATTGCATTATTGTCAATTATTTGATTTGATTAATAAGTAAAGTTTGAAAAACAAAAGTTCTTGGGGAGTTTGACAAATGAAATTAATCTATAATTTGAGCAAGTATAAAATAAGAAAAATAAACACTTTTACAGCTTAAAAATGATTCATGTGAATTGATAAGTAAAAAATGATGACATAAGTAAAGAAATTTTACCAAAATTTCAATTTTCGAATTTAATTTTCAAGAGGTAGCCCTTCATTCAACACTAATTCAATCATGAGGTTAAATCTAAATACCCTATTTATAATCAATAAATAACCTAAAAATCTGATATTGAGCATTTAATTATCAATATTTTTTGATAATCATGAATAGAGGAAACGAATACCACTTCACCCAAGAAAATTTTACATACAATTTTGAGTACATTTAAAATTAAACGATTGATAAATTCACAGTTTGCAAAAATTAGGTTTTTTCTTATTATTGATTTGAAACTTTTCCAATCATATAATAATCAAGTGAAGTGAAAAGGTTGAGATCATGCAACCACAAAATGTTGGACGATTCTTTTCAGAATGTTAAAAGTTTAATAATCAAAAACATTACACCTAGCAAACATTTATTATCTCAATTGAATTCAAAAAAATTACAAAATTTTGCTAATACCAAATTAACACTTTTCTTAAAATATGATCATGCTAAATAAATTTCAAATATTTTTTTCGAGTTATTTTCAAAATGAAATTTAAAAAAATAGTATTGCAGTTAATTCAACGCTGAGTATTGAATGGCCAAAATAGTAGCCATAATACTTGCTAATTTTGTTTGCTGATTTATTTTGGTTGAACAAAATAATAAAATAGTTGATTAATTAATTACCAAAAACCTCGAATTCAGATAATAAATCAATCATCAATATTTTTTCAGACAAAAAAATTGAGACCGAAAAATACACCAATATTTTATTTTGAAAATTTTGTGCTATAGTTTGATTTGAATTAATCAAACATTTTACAGTTTGACAAATGTAATAAAATTTTAAAGTAGTTTATTTTTAATGATAAAAATTTTATCAGATTATTTTATCTTAACCTACATCTATTAATTATTATTTTATTATATTTTTAACCCAAATAATTTTCTTTTATTGTGTTAATTAATAAAAAATATGTTAGATAAGAATTTTATTATGTTAATCAGGTCAATTAAAAAGTATATAAGAAAAATGTTTTTTTAGAAAAAGTTGTCTACTTTTTAGATTATATTTGATTATATTTTATTCTGTAGTATTTTTGATATAATGAGTGAATAAAAAGTTTTAAACCAGACTATCCTTGTTCAACTCTATTATTCTGTGTCACAAATCAGGAATTTTTAAAATCTTCTTTATGTTTATGAAAAATGGTCCAATATTTTCAATCAATCATAAAAATAAACTGTTGAAACTTAATTCAATAATAAATTTCTATTCTCAATGTAAAATTCAGTCCAAATAATTATCAGTATTGAATTCTGAACATGCTGTTTGTTCATGAAAGAGACAATATACAGTACAGACCGGTTAGTATTTGGCCGGTTATAAACAATATCGGATATAATTAGGTCAAACTAGAAGCACCGGCAGCTCCTATTGATTAATTGATTAAAATAAGGAAAGCAAAAATAAAAGTTTTCAATTCTTCAAATGAAATATTAATCAATTCATGATTTTTGTCATAAGTTTTGATTTATTTGTGATTTTTTGATTAAAATTTTGTTTATAAGTGAGGTAAAATTAAGAAGGTTTCTTGCGACCTCCACATTTTGAAAATTAAATTTTTGTGTAAAATAAAATCAAAAATAGTCAAAGATTTACAGTTTTCATTTTTCTAATTGTTCTTAAAAACTTCCAAACAAATAAATAATTCTTATTAGAAAAATAGAATAAAAATATAATTGAAAAAAATTTAAATAAACATGGAATTATTGACTTATATTTTGCCACTTGCTTGACATTTATTTTATCTTTTCAAATATATCATTGAGCATTTTAATTGGTCAATTTATTAAGCTAAATTGAAATTGAAATTTGAAAAGAAAAATTGCTGTGAAATAAAAAATCCAATCATCTTTCTAGAAAAACGAAAACTTAACTGTAATAATAATTCGAGCAATTAATACAGCTTGTAAAAATCAAATTGAATCTTTTTAAAATACCAATTTTATACATTAAGATAATGGCTAATGAATAGTTTCGCCCACTTTAACCAATTCAGGTATTCCGTGGGTTTGTTTCTATTCGGCGGCACCACAACCAGTAATGGCCAAGAGGGGGTTATAGACCAAATAACCCCCCTAAGATTGGCCAAAGTCAGACCATCCCTAGAATTTTGGCTTTTTGAGATACAAAAGAAAAAAATTTGAGGAAATTTTATAGAATTAATTTTCTATTTTTTGCTCAAAACTGTAAATTATTAATAAATTTGTTCATTTTTCGCAAATTTTGGATAATTTCATTTGATTATTGAATGACTTACGGTTCTCAGAAAATATCCTTGAAAACGCGCAGCTAATCCATTCTATAAACATGTAATATTTGAGCTAATTTAAATTAAAATGATGACAAATTTTACAGTTTTCAAAAACACATATTACAAAATCATGTTTCTTTAACTTAAAATAATCATCTAGTTGAAATTAAAGTAGAGGTCTATGGCCAATAAACATTTTCACGTTTAAACAATTAAACTGTTTCACCTTTTTAAGACTATATAAGACTTATATATTACCGTTAATTGAATATTCAAATAACTCTTCGATTCCTACAAAAAGCCAAACCAAGTCTCGAGAAAAAATTCAACGAAAAATAACAAACTATATTTGCTTTAAATTGAGACAAAATAGCCTTAATTATAATGAAGGACTAAAATATCTGAATATTCAATCTCTTGAAATAACAAAAAAACATAAACCAATTGAAAGTTATTTATAATTTAAAACATTTTCCCAATAAAATGCCATACTACATACTACAGACAAATAATTAAACTCTTAAAAGAAAATAATTATTAATTGAGAGATGAGAATATTATACTCACATGTATTGCAAAACAGATCTTCTCGATGATTATTTTCAATGTTTCTGAAGGTTAGTTCTGCACCACTTTTCCAAACTTTGAATTTCGATTTAAATCAAACCCAGTCTTTGTTTTTCTTATGTGCGGAGAGTTTAAGAGAGAATATATTCGGATTAAATTCAATAAATTAGTGTCTAATTGCCAACCATTTGCTTATTGTGTGAAAATTGAATGAAAGGTTTTTTGAAACAATTTTTCAAAACTGTAAAATCATTAACAATCAATATATAATATACACAAAAAATTAATGTTTTCTTTTTTTGGTAAAACAATCAAAGCAGTCTTTTTCACCTTATTCATAATCACTCACGTAATATGATTCATGTTATTTGAAAATATTAAAAGTAGTATGATTTTAGTTATTAAAAAATATGAAATCATTAATATACATGTATGTTTGTAATTTAATTGTATCATCATAAGAATTTGAAGTTCACTCAAACCTTTATTTTGAAAAATCATAAAATATTTGTTTAGAATTGAAGAACAACTATAATTAATTCATTTATGCTTGCAAAAATTAATCAATTTACATTTCTGGTTCATTTTTTTAAAATTTTCTCGTACATTATAAATTTTTTACCAGGCGGTTATTTCATTTTCGAATCAATTTTAACACAAAAACTCTTATTTGTAAATTATATCGGGAAATCCACAACGGTGTGTATGCCTTTTTTAAATGACCACTATCTTTTTTGTGGTTTTGATTTAAACTTCCACAAAATAATAATTGACTTTGAATTCAATAATTATTTCAGTGCATGTTCCTTTTTCTATTAATTTTCATTGTATCATTTTCTTCATTAAACTGTTATTTAATATTCCAATCAATTTTAAAATTACTAAGTTACATTGTTTCAAAAAAAATTAATAATCACTTCGAAATTTTTAATTGCTCACTCATTTTACGATAATTTTATATAATTCAAGTAACAATTTAAATGCATAACTGAAAAGATATGTCGACATATCACCCAAATTTCTAAAATGATATTTTTTCGGAAGTTTCAAATAAAATCATTGAAAATTTTACAGCTTGTTACACCCTTGATTAATATTACATCCAGCTCATTGATAAATTGAAATGAATAGTTAAAATATTATCAAATTATTCAATAAGGAAAATCTCAGATTTTTATTATGGTCCTTTATTTCTCAATCTTATCTAAGAATCTATTAGTAAGCAAAAACAAAGAAAAATTATCCCCATAATTTATAATGGTAGAATTTTGTGTTTGATCAAATATTAATTATTAAATTACTTACAGTTTCCAAATCATATTACCTCTAACAAATTTTTGAGGAATAATTACAAGGAATAAAATTGAAAAAATTTTATTCAATTGTAAAATTTACAACGTAAATGTTCAAAATGTGAACAAGACAATGTTTATAAATAAGTGAAGAATAAACAACACAATATTAACAAGACAAAAGCATTTTTGAAACAAATTCTCGGATTCCAACTCAATAATTGATAAAAATGTAAAAAATACTGTTCTTATATACTGCCATTAATATTACATGATAATTTGAGTAAAGTCTAAATTTGAACTAATGATTTTTTACAGCTTTCAGAAAATTTTTCTAAAAAGCCTTTTATTTGATGAATAAAGTAAAATTTGATAAGCGAAAAAGGAATTCAAAAAAATAAAATTGATAAATCATCAAACTAAGCAAATAAAGTTTCGAATTGATAGTGATTAATTTAATAAATTGAAACATGATGAAAATTCAAAATCGAAAGCAATCACATTTTTAATCAACTAAATAAATAGGTGTGACCGAATTTTATGCCAAGATTCTAAATGTTTTATTGGATATCCCCAGTGTGTAAACATGAACTCAATTAGTTATTTGGAGAAAAAAAATTCATATAAATTTCTGTGAATAGAAACTAAAGACAGATCAATTTAAAAAGTATTTCACGCCCAATATTGAAAATATTAAAATAATTTTAATACATAATAATTGACAGTTTTGAGTGATTGAAAATATTCAAGCAAAATATTTAATTTAAACTTGATCAAACTGATTTATCAATTCATATAATGGAATCAAGCGCTAACTTTGAGTGTGATTTTGGAATAGTAAAAAAAGGAAGAATACCTCAAATATTTGGATTGGATATTGAATTGAAAGGGAATTTTACATTCTCCTGGGCCTCAGCAGTGAGTTTTGTAAAGGTTACTAGGAACAATGACAGATATTTATGATGATCTAGTTTGATAGCGTGGATATCAAAATGTTGTGTGGGACTCATCTTCTTTTAACTAAGGAATTGGTCCGAAGAACACATTTTGGGTATATTTTTATGTTTATCGCTTGATTTTTCATTTTATTTCAATCTAGAACAAATATTTCAAATTTATTGGGGGTTTTCATAGAATTAACTTGAATTGAATTTTTCATTATATATTCGGGAATTTTTTAAATATTATGAAATATATATAAAAAACAAAGTGTATGTATATTGTTTTTATTCTATAATCAAATTGAATTTATCATCAATAATTTATTCTTGGTCCACTCAAATACAAAAGTTTTAGAGAATTATATTTAAAAAATGTAACGATTTTTATGGCAGAGCGATTCCAGTTACTTCATTAGACCCGCACCGATTCCTTCAGTTAAACAACTCGGATGTAGAGTTTGATCCACAGCTCAGTTACATTCACTCGAGGGTAAATATTTGAGCTTGTTGAGTTAATTTTTCTTTCAATTTAATATTGATTTTATGTTTGATTTCAATTCAATTATTCTATCATGAAATGGTATGTTCAAGATTAATTGAATTGAGAATTTTTTCCCTAAATAGGAAATGGATTTGAGTATGGATTATTTACCATTAAATAGTCTTCTGATTCCATATATGGATATTTCAAATTCTTTTGTGAGTCCTTCCTTATCACTGTTGGGTGGCTATTATCCCATTACTGAATCAAATTCAATGTTTAGTGTATTGAATATCTTTCCTGTTGAGGTCTGAATTAATTGTCTTTAGTCTAAATTTATCAGTGATTTTAATATGAAATAGATCTGGATTCTTATTCTACTTATTCTATTGATATCACCCTTCATCCAAAGTATTGATTCAATTTTTGGATTTGAATATAATAGGTTTGAATTCATTTAATTCATCTTGGATAATTTAAGAACAAACTTGTGTATGTTATTTTACAGATCCTATCAGAGATATTACAGCAGTAATTTCTGGACAGTTTTCAATGCAATGTTTATGTCAAGTAAAATTTTTCGTCAAAATTTTTATCTACCTTATTTATCTGGGAATAAAGATTATTTTAAACTTTGTCTCATTTGATTCACACAGGTTTTAAATTCCAATATTTGAATCGTTGGACGTATCGCACAATAATTGGTTTTTTATTGATTTTCAAAGTATTTCATTCAATACTATTTTCATCACAAATACTGTCGATTACTATTGAAGACCAGTATTATGTCATCGACTCTATTGAAGAACTCAATAGAAAAATCGATTTAAAGCCAATATTTTTCATACCCTGGGCTTTAAAAAGTGAACTCGAGGTGAGTGATATGCTTTACATTATTTCACACCATAAAATTACACCTTGTCTCATTTCAGATTAATGATGAGCTTAATGGTTTATCTAGCAGAGTAAGCAACGACAATTTCTTATATTATGATCAGGAGAAAATATTATCGAGAATCGATGAATATGTTGATAAAATTAGTATAAAACGGAGCCATATATTTGTGATGTCAACAATTGATGCCAAATTTATGACTGAATTGAATCCAAATAAATTCAAACCGATTACACACATATCGAACACACATTACTTGGACTCAATCTATGGATATGTGGTTAACAAAGAGTCGAACCCACTTCTGAAGAGAGAATTCAAATATATGTATGACAATTATTCTAAAAAGATTTATGAATTATATAGATTTATAAAGATATATAGTTAAATAAGAGATATAAATTCAATTATCTCTAAGTTCTTTTAAAATTTGAACAAAGATTCTCTTTAATCGATTATTATTGATATTTACAGAATAATGACCTCAACTGAGACGGGTCTACTTATGAAGTTTCAGGAAACTTATCCTATATTCACTTATAATACATTCGGAGATAAAAGTTTTGTTTATGACTTGAAAAAGCCTGACCTTCATATGGAACTGGATGAGATTAAAATTGTTCTTGGACCTTATATTGTTGGAATTTGTTTGGGAATTCTGGCCCTTCTATATGAAATTGCAAATCGCCTACTTATTAAGCCTTGTCAGCATACATCATTGAGCAAGCAAAATAAAGTTTCAACTAATTTGAATTTTTCAAAAATGATTCAAGGTCAAGTATTGAATGAAGTATCCAGATCAAGGCCCTTGGCGGGGAATCTTTATTTTCATAGAGAAAATGAGTGTGATAAACTATCAATTTGATGAAAGTGTTGAAATGTATAAAACAAAATTAATTAGAAAGAAAAGAATGTATCTTCATTTCTCACAAGAATTATAATTAGAGAATTTTGACTAAATTTTAAATTAAATGATTGATAAATTTACTGTTTGCAAAAATTATGTTTTAATTGTGAACATAGCTAACAAAATATTGATTTTTGAGACTTCCTCCGTAGCATTTTCCCAAAATTATCCCTATAAACTTGGCAAATATATACTCGCTTATTTCGTTTTCTAATTTATTTTCGTTGACCATAATAATAAAATAATCAATATATTAATTACAAAAACTTCGATTTCTGATAATAAATGAATTATCAATTTTTTGATCAACTATGTCAGACAAAAAAGTGAAATCATAAACCTCCCATTATTTTATTTTTAATATAGTAATATCAAATACTAATAATCACTGACTGATTTTTGGCCTGCTTTTTGGTCAATTCCATAGTCATATACTATGCTGATTAATAACTTGCTCACTTTTCAATCAAATATAACATTACTCAATTATATGGGTTTAAACAATTTTCTGAAATTCAAAGGGGTTTTGTTTATCAACAAAATGTAATATTAATCATGAATCACAATTTCAAAGATTATTGAAGCAAGGCTATTTTACAATAAATCACACATAGTTTTTAAATCCCTTTTGGGCCGAAAATCAAACTCTGCTAATAATCAATCATATTACTGTTTGTTAAAATAGCTTTTTACTAGCTTATTGAAACATTTGATAAATTATTAAATGTGTTATTATAAAATTTGGTCAATACTTTTCAAACGGATACAAACGTTACCCCGAACATTGATTCTCTAAAATGAAATATAAATAATATAATCGATCATCCCATCTTAGTTAAACCAAATCTTTCAAAAGTGGTGAACTTTACAAACTGTAAAAAATATTAATTTTTCAATTTGAATATGCACAAAATTTCAATTATTCATTTTTGAATATTTCCGTTCTATATACTCAAAATTATAAAATTTTTATCAAGCTGTTATTTCATATTCGAATCAATTTTACCAACTCTCACTTGTTAATTATCTCGGGATACGTCCAGTTGAGTGTACGATCTTTCAATTCGACTGACATCAATATTTGTATATCGGATATGATGTAATCTGTTGAGACAACCATTTTTAACAATTTGCAAAGTTTTCCAAAATTCAAGTTTCAATTCTGATTCATAAAATTTTTGACTGAATTGGAGTTTATTTGAGACAAGTAGAAATTTATTTGGAAATTTGCACATCTCCGAATAAGGCAAAACGATTTTCACGAAATACATCCATTTTAATTCCTTGATTTTTTTGTGCAAGTTTAAATTGCAATTATTTAAAACTTTGCAGTTTCAAAAAAAAAGTTTTTAATCAATTACATTCAATGAATATTTTTTGATCGAAGTTTTAAATTATATGATTTGAAGAAAACCGTAAAAAGTTCAGAAATATTAATTAAAAATTATTAAAAATGCAATAATTTATTTTTTGAAAAATACACTCAAACACAACATATGATTGCGATCATGTTCACAATGTGAAAAATTTGAGCAAGTTGAACAACATTTTCAAGTTTCATTTTTATTAAGTTTCATTAACAGTTAAAATGAAATAATTTGATAAAAGGATTAATTCATGCAAGAAATGATTAATTTAAAACTGTTTGGAAAATTATTCAAATATAAAATTAAGTTATGAGTAAGGCAAAAATATTGGTTATTCTTAATATCTTTTGTTTAATTGTGAAGATTTTGTACTAGTTAAATTAAGAATCATTGAATTTTTAGAGTTTGAAAAAAATCATAATCCAAAGATCAAGTTAAACTTAAAAAAAATATTTGTATATTGAAATATTTACAGAGTAAATATCTCAAATTAATTAATTCGAATTCGAATGGAGAAACCATAACATATAACCAATTTTTTTGTACAAGTTTAAATCGAGATAGTCAAAAACTTTACAGTTTTGCAAAATTAATTGCTATGAATTAATATTTAATTACATTTGAATTTATAATAAAAATTCTATGAATTGATCCTAATACGTTGAAAATTCATGTAAGTCCAAATCAATTTAAAAGAAGAAATTTAAAATAAATAACTACTATTTCATTGAAACACAAATCACCATTTAAACTTTATTTTAGTTATTAGAAAAATGCTTTAAATTATTTCAAAATATAATAACTATGATTGAAATTTTGATAATTTTTGAATTGAATAGATAAGTGAGGCAAATTAAAATAACTTGCTCGGCGATGCATCCCAAAATTTTATACAATTGAAATTTCAAGCAAGTATAAATTGAAAACATAAATAACTATACAGTTTGCAAAATGATTTAAATCTTCTTGGATCCAAGTTTTATTTAATAAAGAACGTTGGTTATTTTAAAATAATTTATTTATAATACGACAGGTTGTTGAATAAAATTACAAAGACAAATGCAAGAGGCATCTATTGTAATATAAATGTGAATAGCATTGTGAAAATTTTGTAATAAAATTAACACCATCAATAGCTTAAAAGTTTTAAGATAAGCATACATTCCCACAATAGGCGAAATCCCAAAATCGTCTGCTTTTTTGACTTGAAGACAGAATTTTACAATTTCTACTTGAAGAATAATGGTAAATTAATTTTCAATAAAAATAAGGATCATAAATCCTATAAATCAAAAATGAAGGAAAAATGAGATTGGCTGCTCTCGAAAAGGCCATAATTATGAAATAAAATTCTTGTACAAGTTTAAATTACTATTATAGAAGACTTTACAGTCTATAATGAAAAATAAAGCCTCATATTTAATTTATAATATTATTCTATCTAAAAGAAAAAATTATTGGGAATTATTATGAATCAATATTGATAATAATCGTCAATTATTGGATTTTATTAATAAGTAAAGTTTAAAAAACAAAAGTTCTTGGGGACTTTGACCAATGTATTTAATTTTTAATTTGAGCAAGTATAAAATTAGAAAGATTAACACTTTCATAGCTTACAAAATGATTCATGTGAATTGATAAGTAAAAAATGATGACATAAGTAATTAAATTTTACCAAAATGCCAATTTTCGAATTCAATTTTCAAAAGATAGCCCTTCATTCAACACTAATTCAATCATGAGGTTAAATCTTAATACCCTAAAGATCAATAAATAACATAAAAATCTGATACTGATCATTTAATTATCAATACATTTGATATTTTTGATAATCATGAAAAGAGGGAACGAATACTATTCCACCCAAGAAAATATTATCTATAACTTTGAGAACATTCAAAATTAAATGATTGGTAAATTTATAGTTTGCAAAAATTAGGTTTTTTTCTTATTATTGATTTGAACATTTTCCAATCATATAATATTCAAGTGAAGTGTTAAAGTTTGGCTCATGCAACCACAAAATGTTGGATGATTACTTTCAGTATTTTAAATGTTTAATAATCGAAAACATTACATCTTGCAAAAATTTAATATCGATTGAATTCAAAAATTTACAAATTTTTGCTAATACCAAATTAACACTTTTCTTGAAATATGATCATGTTTAATAAATTTCAAATATTTTTTTCGAGTTATTTTCAAAATGAAATTTAAAAAAAATAGTATTGCAGTAAATTCAACGCTGAGTATTGAATGGCCAAAATAGTAGCCATAATACTTGCTAATTTTGTTTGCTGATTTATTTTGGTTGAACAAAATAATAAATAGTTGATTAATTAATTACCAAAAACCTCGAATTCAGATAATAAATCAATCATCAATATTTTGTCAGACAAAAAAATTGAGACAGAAAAACAAACCAATATTTTATTTTGAAAATATTGTGCTAGTTTGATTTGAAATAATCAAACATTTTACAGTTTGACAAATCAGGAATTTTTATGTTAATGAAAATTGATCCAATATTTTCATTCAATCATCAAAATAAACTGTTGAAAATACTTAATTCAAAAATAAATTTCTATTCTCAATGTAAAATCCAGTCCAAATAATTATCAGTATTAAATTTTGAACTTGCTGTTTCTTCATGAAAGTGACAATATATACTTGCTATTTTTGTTTGTTAATTCATTTTTTTGGAACTTAATAAAAATAATTGATCAATCGAATACAAAAAACTTCGAATTCTGAAAATAAATCAATCAATCAATTATATTTTATATCATCTATATTTCAGACAAAAGAATTAAAAGTTATTGAAAGAATTGAGTTATTATTACTTCAAAACTAAAAATCAAAAGTTAGTATTTGAAGAATATTTTTATGGATTTCAATTTTATATTTAGTTTTATGATCATTACCATGAAATCAAATATTAATGATCGAACAAGTTCATTATCTATACATTATATACAGACATTAAATATTCAAATTTTTTTAATCTAAATTATCTTGTTAATGTAAATTTTATGTCCAAAATCTAAATTAGAAACAGGAAGTTGTTTGAAATATTTCTATATTAATAGTTATATTTGGAATTTATATAAATTAACAAGATCAATATACATTATTATATATAATTAATGCACCAACCAAACAATCATGATGATCACAAAAAGGAATTAGGACTTCCTTGATGATTTCTTTTGCCTGAAAAAAATATCTGAATTATTATTGGAAATCATTTCAAAAATTCACTGTTTTTTGAAGAAAATTGTGTGAATCTAATAAATATCACAATATTTCTAGTATATTGAATTCGATAAATTCTTTGAACATGTGTAAATTTAATTTGATTAATACCATGTTTTTGAAAATTTTTATTCTATTATTGAGTATCGCAAATCATATTTAATTGAACATGATCATTTAACAATGGCCATTGATAAATTAGTGAAGTTTATGAACAAGTACTATGTTTCTATTTCAACTTATCTAAATGAATATGAATTCGATTATCATAATCCGAAAAGACTTATCGTAGTAATAATGACTAAACTAACCATGCTAATTTACATATTCTGTTTTTTGAGAATTGCAAATGACTATGGATATTTGTTGGGCGATCCAACACTAGTATCACTTGCTTTCGCCACAAGCTTTGGGTCAAATTTTATGATTGTTATTACGTGGAGATACCAAGAGCTAACTGATACATTCAGCGTGTTCAATGTTCTAAAAATGATCAAGAGGAAAACAGTAAACTTTCCAATGAATCGTTCAAATGAAATAAAGTTGGCGAATAAAATAAATATTATGGAAATTATTTTGTTAGATTGTTCATTTTTCATCCCGTACATTTTTGTCGTAACATTCCATATCATTTATTATGTGAAAATGTATTTGACATTTGAAGAACATTTTTTCTCAGCAATTAGCTTGATAATTCTCAATATTATAACAATAATCGCATTCATTCAAAGTTTTGCCACTCCATGGAGTGTTTTTATTTTGTGGTTTATTTCAACAAATTATTTAAAATATAAATTCAATGAAATTAATGATAAAATTGAGATAAGTCTCAAACACTTGAATCCAAGTCTATTAATGTATGCAATCCATGAACACAATTATGTCGAGTGTTTGACAAAACAATTCAATCACTTTTTTCGTATTATATTATTCGTTATCTATTAT
>JAQGCQ010000183.1:0-19194 GCA_034699945.1 Chamobates pusillus
GTTGACACTCAGGACAGGACCGGCCATTCAGTCTATTTATGTCCGACTGTATGTTCGGCGCATACATTCACATCGAGTAAACATTGCGTTGTATTCCCCCTACAAACTCACTTCTCTACAAATTAATAGCGATGAGGTGGTGCCCAACCAGTCGTCCAATACATCACATAATTGTCAGGACATTGATTTTGGGGACAAAAAATATATATTCATTAGTCGTTCAACACTAATGTCGTAAACTTTCAATACATTTGTTTGAATATAATGTAAAACAAGTGTTGTTTCGTTGTTTTGCTGATAATTTGGACAAAAAAGTAAGCGTTTCTCCAAATTATCATTAGTTGAGTAGAGATGCGATTGAATTACACCGAAAGGCATACTTGGAATTATCAGCTATTCTTCATGTTTTTTAGCTCCAACTCTGACGGGAAGTGCCTGAAAGTGATACCAATTTATCAAATGAAGAGATTATAAAAGTTTTTTGACTGAAATCTAAATTTATATCTAATTTAAGGCAAAATTAGATAAAATCGGAGCCAAGAATAGTTTGAATTGGATTTTTCTGATCAATTAATTAATAATTACTTAAAGATTGTGTTTTAATTTTGTGTATTATTATTAGAGACTGATTTTGGGGATAATTTGTCAGTTGTGTTGAGCCCAGGCATCGGTGTTGAGCGTAGGCTAAGCGTACAAATGCATGACATGCATGACCTGCAAACAAAACTAAAAATAACGGCACAACACAAAAATTGACTAACATTTAGCGGCACAGATAACGAATGGCACCGCATATTGTAGTCGAGCCCTGTATTGCCTAAACATCACTGATAGACATCTGAGCATCAAATCCATGAAAATGGGACCCAAATAACAGTTTTATTTCTTTTAAATGCCATTTAAGTTCCTTAATATATAGTGAGAGCGAGAAAATAGAAGAGGGAAAGGGATTGTAAGGATGTTTGCCATTCCTTTGTTTTTAGTTTTGAAGCAAACTTTTTTCGTCGCCCTTCCCTTAGAGTCAACAGTTTTCAGAGGAGGTGTGAAACAGAGTGTCGTCGATATAGAAATGCACTCAAAAAGAATTGAATGATTAATGAATAATAAACGACAAAAATATGATAGAAATTGTAATCATTGAAACTCTTGGCTTAAGAACAATAAATCTGTGCTAAGACTGGATCAGTGAGTAATGAAGAATCAGATCAGACTTCACCCCAAAATTGATGAGACTTTCGGTGTGAACACATATTCTTGAAATCCATGCTTTGGAAGCCATAAGTTGTGTCACAACTCATAGATTTAAAAATAATTAATTATTTCTTAAATTCCAGTGAAAACAAAATAACTTTTTAAATGAAAAACTATTTCTACGATAATATCGATACGAATAGAAAACTATTTATTTTGTTTTGATATCATTTTTCAAATAATTATAGATATAATGGAATTCGACAGTAAATGACATTCTGTTCGCTCAGTCCTTACAGTCCTCACTCCCTTTACGTCTAAAAATTTGCCAAAAAATAATAATGACTTTGGTTTTGACCAGAAATATGGACAACCATTCTGTGCAACCATTCTGTGCAACCATTCTGTGCAACAACTTTCATATAAGTTATATTCGCATTGATTTTAAATTCCATAAAACTTTTTTGCACAGCTGTGAGCACACAGAGAGTCAGAGTTAGGCCAACACTATGTTTAAGACAACAACAAAAACATAACATAACTTCACAATTGATTTATAAATATATGTACGAAATGTACGAAAAAGTGTAAAATAAAAAAATATTTGTAACGCCGGAGAAAATTTCGTACGACTTTTGGTTTTTAAAATCACTGATGGATTCGAAGAGAAAGCAATAGTAGAACTCAGGACAGAATAGGACAGAATATGTGAGGCACTCATCGCATGTGGTGGTAAGGCATCAAATTTTTAAGCTTAAACTAGAGTTGTCTTTCAAAATTCTCTCTCTCTCTCTCTCTCTCTCTCTCTCTCTCTCTCTCTCTCTCTCTCTCTCTCTCTCTCGCCTGTGCTGTCTGGATGTGAGGCAGAGCTGGATGTTTGGCTCGTTTTACTCTTTGTTCTATTTTAAATGCATAGCATTTTAACAAAGTTTTGTCACTCAATTCACTCTATTCTTAAATATAAGCTTTAAGTGAATGAGAATTCGGATTATATTTATAAACATAAAGAATAGAAAGCAAAACGAGACTCGAGTTGAGTCTGACTTAATGTGAGCCCAATTTATCATTCTTTGTATTCACACAAATATTGTCCGACAAAACAGTTTATAATTTGCGTATTATTTGTCAAATCAATTAAAAAAACATTCAATTCAGTCAAATATCAAAAACTAATTACCAATTCATTAATTGTGAGTATTTTTGCTTCAAATAATTCGGTTTTAATTGTGATTCGCTATAAAAACAAATAACTTTTTAAAATAATTGATTCATTTAACGGTTGATTGCATTTAGTTATTTGATAACTAAATGCATAAATTGATAATAAAATGCCTTTTATTTGGGGTTTATCTTAAAAATTGAAGAGAAGAGCAAATTGGATGAGCGATGATTGATATATGGCTCTAACCATTACGTCTGTGTTTTCATACAGGAAATGGTGAGTTCACTTATTCTGAGCTATTTTTGTTCACACAATCAAATGTTGTGTCTCTTCACTACACCATTGTCTTCAACTTTGTTTTGGAGTCGAGTCCGCAATTGAATATTCCCTCTAATTATCCACTAATTGCCAAAAACACAACAATTTCTTCCCATTCATTGAATTGTATTCAAACTCTCACTTCAATAATATTGACATTGAATTTAAAGTTTTAATTTTAAAACTTATTTCAGTCTAATTTTTTCGGTTCAAATGAGTTGTAAATCAAATGTTAAGTATATTTTCAATACTATTTTTTACAATTGTGTGAAAATTTCATCTTTCCTTATAATTGATGTAAAATGTGAACTTGATAATTTACTAAAACAGTTTTAATGCAAATCTCTTAATAATTAAAGTCGTTTACAAACAATCAATCAATTATTCACTCGATTTAATCAACGGAACTGAAAGTCAATTAAATAGGAGTTTATTAGAGTCTTAAAGACTAATAAAGCAAAAAAAATGACAAAAAACTGTGTCATTGATTAATGAATAGTTAGTCCGGAGTTTCACAACTGACTAACGACTCAAAACCTTTTAAATGTTTTTTAAATTAAAGTATTAAAAGCTTCTCATTATATAATTCATTGATTATATAAACATTAGAGACTATTCTTAAGTAAGACATCAAATGATATCAATTTAGATAAATAAATAATAATGTCATCAAATATTTTTGGCTCTGAATTAACTTTTTTGTTGTATAAATTGTTGGTAAACAACAAGTCATTTGGCATTTTTGCAAATTAATTGGATTTCAGATTTAATTCGCACTCATTTTTTACTGAATCACAAAAAAGGAAATAAATATTTTAAATGAAATGCGATTTGAGTTCGTGTTTGCCATCAATTTGTTAATATAAATGATAGGATGGGGTAACTGGTAGTGAACAGCCATTACTGATGGCATTTTGTGCGAAGAATTTTTACGGTTGTCTTACCATTAAATGAGTCCAACTCTTAACAAATCCTAATTTCAAAAATTTTTGTCGTTTAAAAATATTTTCAAACAGAAAAACATAAAAAAATTAGAGACTTTTTTGGTTCAGATTTAAACTCTTCTTTTCTGTGAGAGGGGTCTGGAGTTAAAATGAATCTGTTTTGTGATGTCTGTTCCCTCAAATGAATTATACGTTAAGTGTTGAGCGCCACTGAATTCGTCATTATTTGACAGAATATATTTCAAGCGATTCTTTAGACTCTTGACTGAGAATCCAGTCTTTCATTGACTCGTTATTCGCAAGCATTGAAGCACTGGAACGAAGTTTGCTTTACAGATGAGCTGAAGACTGAGCTGAGACACCCTTTCCTCTCCGTACTGCGCCTAATACATAATTCTTTTGATTACTTCCGGACATTGGCGTCTATGGATTCCCGATCCCTAATCATTAGTTCATTTTTTGAGTCCTTCTCTGTTTGTTCACTATTTTAGTTCTGTTTTTAGTCTTTGATTTTCAAATCTAACAAAAATCTAACAAAACTGGTATTAATTTTTGTTTGCAAACTATAAGACTGAAAGTAATTCGTATAACGATGTCGTCAAACCTCGCAAATGAACTTTGAATCCACACTTGAGGTCGGAATACAATGTATAACAAATATAACACAAATATAACTATTTTCCACTCTTTTATGGGAAAAATTGTGAATAGTATTGAGTTATGAAAACTTGAATTTCATATTTTATTCAATACTTATTCGCTTCCATTCTTTCAAAACTTTTTATTTCAATTTTAATTTTGTGATAATTTCAATGAAATAATGGAAAAATAATTTGTGTGTCGAATCAAATTTCACGATAATATGATAACTAGTTTTTTAAGTATTGATTTATTTCAATTGTGATCCCCTTTAATGATATACAGACCTTTCAACAGGTATTGGGAAAGGGATCCGAAATTAGTTCAACTTATCATCTGATTTGTGGTATTCGTTGACATTTAAATGATTGAAAGTCTATTTCTGTTAACAAATTGTTATTACTGTTAGACATGACTCGAATTAATGCCAATGAAGTAGAATATTGTGATTTCAAACTCTCGAGGAATCAGTTTTATGTCCAAATAGTTTTGTCCAATATTTGTATCTATTTGTTGCAAGTTGTCATTTGACAGATCAGTTAAAATATTCAGTCAGACATTCGGTATTGAATGTATTGAAAGCGAATATTTATTTCTATTAAAATCATAGGTTTTTTTCCCCACTTTATTGCAGTGTTTTTGAGATAAACTCACAATTTTTATAGATTTTATTTGACGGCACATTTGTATGCGTGCGGTCGCATATGTGCTCTCACTCTCATCTGTCTGTCCTTTTCTATCACTCAGAGTCACACATTTTGTTGGCCGCAATCGTCTGAAAATCTTATATTTAAAAAATCAATGCACAGATTGTGTAATACATTGCGAGCACAGCCTCTATGGCTATAAACAAATTGAAAAAACTAACGCCTCTCTCGATTCACAATTTTTTTATTTTATATAACATTTTATTATATTTTTTCAAATTTTAAACTTAAGTAGTTTTGTGGCAAATATTGAATACCAACCAAATATATCAGATATTGTTAGTCAATGTGTTCTCGTTTGACATTTTCTCCAAAAACCATATCCCAAACCATATCCCAAAAACAGTGGCATTACTCACATCATCCATAATATTAAGAGAGAAAAAATATAAATTTCTTTTCACACATTTGAAAGAAATCATGAATTTTGTGCCACAAAACTACTGATAAATTATAAAATCTATTCATTTATTGCTATTTTCTAATATATTTGAGAACAAATTCAGGTGAAAATATCAAAATTAAATTCATTTAAACAATATTTGAGTCAATAATAATAAGTGTTATAAAAGTAAACTTTTATTGAAATAATTTGCAATTTTCAATGAGTTATTGATTTGAATGTTTTGCTGCGATTCCTATAATATTTCTATAATAATGACAATAATTTACATCAAATGATAATTACATTTGATTTATAATTTATTAAAGAAAGCCCTAAACAATATTCGGAAGCTATTAATATAAGTTATAAACAGCACTCCTTTTTTCATGACATCCAATGAAATATGTATTTAAAGTTGAAAATTGAATTTAATTCGGGGTTTAATTTAATGAAAACCAATATTATATTAATGTTCACTCTTTTTATGCGACAATACTTTTTAAGCGCTAAATATTCATAGTTTGCATCGAATGGAAAGGAATTACAATAAAAATAATTATACAGATTATAACAAAACTGTTATTTTCCAAAACACGATTAGATTTTCTATTTTGAGTCCAAACTTATTATTAATGTTTAATAAAAAACAAATTCTGTGTTTATTTTGATTCAAGCATTAGGTCTATAATATTGGGTATCGATTAGTCAAACGCCCAAAATTTTCAAACTTAATATCAAAATTATTTAAGATTTATGTTTTGGTAATGTATTCACTCGTCGATTGGCCTCTACTTTAAGCACAAGTAATAACAGGTCGACGTTTGAGGGCTCACACACTTAAAGGCCTGAGTTTTCTAATATAATTTAATATTTTTCACAGTCTCTCAACTGTATGTTATGCCAAACCATAGCTAAACACCAGAAAAAGGCTATGAATTTATACATAATTTTCATATGCAATTCCGTGCAATTCCAGTGCTGTTCAGTGCTGTGCAAATGTGTATCGATTTTATGTATAAAAGATTTTTTGTTCACATATTTCATATTCATTTACGGCCTTATATTCCAATATTTAGGTTTGGCTTTTGGTACACATATTAGACTTGTTGTGAGTGTTGTCGCACTTCTTTGACTGTCAAACGCCAATTGCAATATTGAATAACCTTGCTACATTGCTATTGCAATAATATTGCCTCTTTTCCAATATAGCCAACAACCTGTCACTCGTCTAATATGAATACATAAGTGTTTAATACTCTCATAATCTCTACAAAAACTGCCGAAACATTTTTCAAACAATAAATAAAACAATTCTTTCGTCTAATTTGAATCGATTGCCATTAAAATAGTTTTTTATTTAAATTTCAATAAATTTTATAAAAACATAAAATCTAATGCATTCTCACTCTTAGGGAACACTTAAAAACTTGTGCTTCAATTGGAGTAAATCTCTATCACACAGTTGTCTCTCTCTTCCTGTGCACAGACTATTAGCCAACAGGAAGTGATGCCAATATATTGTCAACTGATTAGCCTTTATCTCAAATCACGCGATTGACATCAGATCACATCCTCTGGAAGTTTCTTAAAACAAAATTAATTTCATTTTTGGGTAATTTAATATTGACTTCACTTTAATGTCATTTTACTAACTCTTTAAATATTTCGAGAGAGAGAGAGAGAGAGAGAGAGAGAGAGAGAGAGAGAGAGAGAGAGAGAGAGAGAGAGAAGTTGTAGTCATGTCTCGTATTTTAAATTCATAATGACTTTAATGTGTTTTCTTCGAATGATTTCTTACGTTTGGTTTTTAAAAAATTAAGTCTTTGGTTAAACTGCGATAAAATACAAGTAATTTAGAAAATGTTAGTTTTCTTAGTAAAGAAAAAATACATAAAGAAAATCATTGAGAAAACAAAAATGTTTAGAATTTTTTCGGTTTTGGATCTTCGAGTTTAAGATTATATCAGATCTGACGTCCAAATGGAGTGAAAGGAGAAGAGGCACAGCATATGGTTATACTGTAGCTTATGGTTATGAATAACATGTTCGGCGAGAGTCCAGTCCCTGAAATTAAGAGTCAAGTTATTTAACATAAATCTTTGGCTAAAAAGGGTCACACATTCGGCAATGGAGTGAATGGAGTGAAGGCATGCGAACGACTAATAAATAAAAGTGTTTTGAGAGACGTTTTGTGGCATTTAAAGCAATATTAGTTTGACATAAATTGGACAAACACTTCATTCTTTGAGTAAGAAATACCGACAACACTATTATAACGTATTTAAAGTACTAAATACTATAATATATTGAGTGAAGTGATTATCACAAACTCAGCGATTCCTGAAGTAAAGTATAGCCGAAAAACTGACAAAAATTTTGAAATCGAATGAAATCTTATTATTACTGCAATAACTATCACTAAAAGTTTGAGACCATAACCATTAAGTCACACAAACAGATGAAGTGTGGCTTTCCTTTGAAGAAAGAGTTTCTGTAACACAATTTGCATCTGAAAACAGAGTTCTCATTCAAAATGCATTCCTCTTTGAAGTAAACCTTCTTTGAAGCTCTAAAACCAACACTTCTTAACAGTAATAGTCTTTTGATTTTCCTTCTGTTAGTTTTCGGTAACTTTTATCAACTCTTCAATGAAAATATCAAATTAATTGAGAAATCTGTTGAAAATTCTAATGATTTTCTTAGAAAACAAAAAATTCAAGTTTTAAAACATTGAATTCAAATAAATTTTATGCAAAAAAGTGATCCCTTTTTCTTTGCATAGGATTTACTTTAAGTGAGACATAACTTGAATTTTAAGGATTCAAATGAAAAAAGAGTTGCGAAGAAAATGTGATTCAAAAATGTGGAGTTCCTTCAGAAGAATTGTAAAAAAGAGTATTTTTTTTATATCGGCGTTCCCTCTGTTTCTTTGTTTGATAGTGAGAGTGAGCCCGGTTTGAAAAGTGGTGGTTCGTGTCATAACAAATTGAACGTAAAAAGCAGTGAAAACAGAGGAAAAAACTGAATAAATAGTGAGAGATCTTCAGACACTTTTATGGGTACCAGAGCTACGAATGCGACCCAAACGGCATATAATTTATGCAAAATGTTGTATATTGAGAGCGAGTCATACTCTCGTCTGATCTCTTATTTTTACGGCAGAGCTGTTCTTGAATTGGGTTCCATCTCTATCTCTATGACAGTCTTCACTTGTGCTGTGAGTTCTGTTCACAGCGTTAGTGCTTTTGATGAACAGAACTTTAAATTCGTTGATCCGATTCATCCTTTCATATAAGGCATGGCTTTCTTTGCACTAAATGTAGCAAAAGTTTACTCTCAATGAATGATACCTTCAATACATGTTATGATTCACTTTGTCTATAGTTATGGCACAACACTTATACTTATAGAACAAAAAGCCCTACACTTTTGAATGTCTGCTGCTTTCTGTCAAACGTTGTCTTAAGAGTAGTGTTGCTATTAAGGGGGAGTCGAGTCCTGATTACTCTCACCTGGAATGCAATGAAGAAGGACTCGGCTTTGTTTATGTTTTTGCTATGTTTGGACCTGTGATCAATCCATTACACGTATTCTGAGTGCTCATACAATAGACAGTGCTTTCATATGTTTTGATGTCAGACTTATTTCAAAGGCTTTTAAAAACTTAAAACTTTTGGCACAAAAACACACCATAAGAACAACCACTGCATAACCGAATCGAAACGATCTTTGATTGGATGTCATATTCAGATCACTCATAAATACACTGATTGTCTGAATGTCTCAAATCACAGATCGTTTTCAAAGTGACAAAAATAAAAACATTTATTTTTGATTTAATAAACATTTCAAAAAAGTCTAAAAGTAGTTACGATCAGAATCTCAAATCATTTGAAAAGTTATTCTGTTCTTTCAGTTATTCTTTTGGCTCACAATTGTATCATAACTTCTGGAGAGAAAAGCCTCAAAATATACTACAAAACTCTAAGCAATGTTTGAATAAAAAGTGATTTTTTATAGCCTTTTGTCCTCAATTGTCCTCAATTTGTTTTCGGGCCAAAAGCGCTGCATTTTATTCACTTTCAATGACTATATAGAAAGGCATTACTTGGGGACAGACAGACAGTTATATAACTTTGAAATCGTTGGATGAGAGGGAAAGGGAGAGAATAAAGAAGATGATGGAGAGAGAGATATGTCTTATGAGATGTGGGAGCGATGTTGATCTGTTGCACATTTTGCACACATTTATCGTGAGAATAGTAGTCAGAAATAGAGTTGAGTTTATGTTTTGAACACAAGTGTCCAAAAACATCACTGATTTTGAACAGAAAACTTTATGAAGTATTGCTCTGTTGTGTTATGAAACACAAACTGCATTCTGTGCCTCATCTCTATTGTGTTTATATGTGTTAGACTTAAAAGTTTTTACAGTTAAGCGCCTACAAGTCTCAAGAGGGGAGTCAGGGCTCAAATTCTTTAGTCAAGACTGAGTGGTCATACTATGAGGGCGAGTGAGCGCATAATTTTTATTATAGTCAGTACTTATATATCATATGCTTTTTATATCAATAACAGTATAAACACTTTGTATTGTATTTTGGAAGAGATGTTCACAACAGTGGAGACTATCGTCAAATGCGATGACCTTTTATAATGTTTTTTATTCGGTCCAACAAATCCGTCAAATGGTATGTCTGTTGAATGACTTGAATGACGGAATTTATTGAAAAATGCATTCATCTTGAAAATGGTTATCTATAATATTTGACTCTCTCCACTCTCCCCACTCCCGGCGCTATCATAACAGCTCCGATTAAATCTCTCTTTTGCTCATAACTTGAGGCAACATTTGGTCAAAATCATAGACAAACCGAACGGCTATTAATAAAACACTTTTTAAATCATAACCAAAACAAATATACACTCAAAACAATTTGTTTAATTTATTAAAATAGTGTGTAAATAGATTAAGATAAAGGTACTAGCACAGTGCATACTAGCACAGTGGCATACATGCAATGGTAGAGAAAGTATAAATTTAATAAATATTCATTGAATCTAATTTTTATCGCGCGATACAAAAGTATATACTTTTTTATTATAAACGCGAAACAGATATGAAATGCAAAAAAGTGCTAAAATTATCATATCTTCCAAATAATAGAAACGAAACCTTTTTTGCATTTGATATGAATTAATCTGAAAAAATGAACGATTTATATGTTATCACAATTTAAGTAAATTTTTTTCTAACATTTGTGTTGAAATTGTGACCAAAGTATCTAATTTTATCCAAAAACTTATCAATTGATTTGATGTTAAGGTTTGGGTCATCGGTTATCACAAATCAAAACTCAATTAATTGGACAAATGGACCGGGTCTAGGAGCACCAGGTATTGCCTGACAACAAGAATTTAGTTGTCATATATTTATTTTGTAATACAAGTGCATAATATTGCATAATATGAGCCATAATTAGTTTGAAGTACTTTTCATTTGGAAAAACTTTCGCTCTTTTTTTGTCTAATTTTTATCAAATAATTTGTAATAACTTTTTCTTTGGTTATTATCACTGAATTTTATACATCAAAGTATTGATAAAAAGAGTAAATTTAATGAAAATTCATTCGACGTTTAAATTTATGAAACAATTTTTTGGTTCACAACATATGCAACAAATATATTGAGAGCTCAGCCCACATATGAGACGTCATACAACTATAGTTAAGTCCCTCTCATAACCACATCTCCGATATTGTCCTTCTCTTTAGCGAAGATTCTTCATTAAGGAGAAGAGTGCCGTTCGCTGTCAGTGAGTGCGTCACCACAAACCGTTTGTGCCGATGCTGTTAGGAGAGGGGGTGAATAAATAGAAGCCAAACTTTTGTATAATCATTGAACTCAATAGAGCTTTGGATGAGCGCTGAGCTGAACAGCACTTGGCTCTAGTCGTCAGTCGCATGAGTTGTGTTCCATTGGTTTCCAAAGTGAAGCGAATCCATCGAAAAGTTAAGACAACGTAAGAATCGAAAAGATTTTTCCTTCAATTTTTATCTGAGGTTCGGTTTTGCACTTTTGGACCCAAACCCAAACCAATGCAAAATTGTGTTCGATTAGATAAGGGGAGTGGCCATCACACCCAACACATATTGAATTGTGAGCCATATCTAGTGCTGACCCCAGCATATATCTAGTGCTCTCCACTACTACTTCCACTTCCAAAATCTCCACTCATTTCGGGCTTTCTTTCTGTTCCGATATATATATATAACATAACATTCACTCATATTCTGTACTCATATATAACTTTGAATGCAATTCTTGTTCAGAGTTAGAGGGACTCCAGTCTGGAGTAGAATACTATTGAGTGCACAAAACTTTAAGAGTTAAACTATAAGTTAAACTAATATAAGGGTTATTCTCAAAAACCAAGAGAAATATACTATTAGTTTGTGATATGAAAAAAGAAAACTTTTATTTCTATTTAGAAATAAAAAAGAACTGAAAAGTAGTGTACGTTTGGAGTCAACCCAAAATGAAAACTAAGTCTTTGCTCATTTGGTTTTTTAGCCCAACCGACAACACAACCACCACTACTGTACAGTCAAATAGTTTGTGAGCTGTCTCTTGACTTTCAACTCTTTAACTCCACATTTTGAGAGAAGCCGTCAGTTTTACATCAGTTTCACATCTCTTAAAAACTCAATTATCGTCGCTTACGATCGCAACAGAAAAATAACACTAAATTATTGCCAATTCTTCGCATCTGAAAGACTCGACGCTTCTGACAATTGAGGTAAATATCAAATATAATCTTAAATTATTCATATTTATAGCTATTTCATAGTCGTTGTCATATAACAAAACTTAGAGTCAAATCAGTTAAACAAAACTTTAACTGACAGTAAACTGTTTGACGGTTTGACTGATTGAATGATTTCTAAATATCTTTTTTATTTAAATAAATTTATTAATAATGTATTCATTTAAGTGCTAAACCTCTGACTCATTATATCAGATATAGCTTTGATTAAAATGTTTTAAAAGTAGTAACAAAGAAATCATTCAAATATTTTTTTCTTCTCTTTATCGTCAATTTTTTTTTGCAAACTTTTCTAAACAAATGATTAATTATATTTTATCCTTGCTTGATTTTGACAATTGCTAATACAATTATACAATTATTAACATTGACTACAATTATGAATGCCTTTGATATGTATTTGAAAGCATTTGGCGATAGAATGAAAGTTTTGGTGAAAGATGTGCTTAAAGGCCAATATTTTGCATCTCTTCTGTGATTCAAATAGTAGTTCACTCGAGTAAAGCCCTGAACTTAAAGTAATATACACTCATAGCTCGGGTATCGGCTAAACAAGGGATCAATACTGGAATTGCAGATAAAGCTATTGATATGCATTTGGAAAGACTTTGATATGCATTCAATTCATAAGTTTTTTTTTCTGATTCTATCGCCACTCAATTTATGATAGTTTTTCAAATCAAATCAAATCAAGTTTTTTACTGAAATATTTACTTGACTTTTACTTTCACTTTGAATGTAAGGAATATATTTTGAATTCCACTTTTTTGTTGCTTAAAATAATGAGAAATGTTTCCCTAATTTAACTGTTGAATAGCTTTTTGTTTTACTCGAGTCTTAACTTTAATCAAATATAAGACAATTAACTGAAATGAGAGGAAAAAATAGAAGTAATAGAAAAGTTGCGATATTTTTAAGATAATGAGTACTCTATTCTGTATTCGTCTCAAACCGTATAATGTGTTAGTGTTTTGATGCTCTGATAGTGTGTGCGAATCAGTCTCTCCCAGAATCCAATTCAATAAACCCTATAGTATTAGTTGCGGTTTGGGTCGAGTGCCAGAAAAGGCAAACCCATTGACGCAATGCATTCATTGTGAGGCCTGGCATTTGTGTGCTGAGCTTAAAGTGCATCACTTTTCACTAGAGTCTCATCCGAGAAAGTTTTTCACTTCTTTTACAACTACTTTATGAGCACAGCCTCACCTTCAGTGTGCGATCTTTGACACCGTATTATATAAACGGTTAGACTCTTGAGTTCTAAAAAGTTGTGTTTAGTGCCGACTAAAGAATAAGTGAGAACTGAGGGCTCTCCACACGAGTTCTACACAATTGTATTTGAAGGCCGACTATTTTGATGCAAACCTTTCTCTTTTGCAGTTTATTTCTTTAACGGAGAAGACTGTCATCAAAACGAGTGAAGACTCCAAACAAAGAACAATATGTAAAACAATTGGCGTTGACTTCAGTTAAGAAAACCCTTCAAAAGAGAGCAACGCTTCCAAAAAGTGTTAAATTAAAGGACTGCCTGACTCTCGATAAAAGTGTTTCTTATATTTTTACACATTGGCCAAAGTGTTGAGTGTTGTGTACCCATCCTTGGCCATCATGGACTCCGAGTCAGGCGCCATGTCGACCGAGGACTATGTCCACGATCTGTCTAGTTTAGACCTAGAGCATTTAGAAGAAGTGGTCAAACAAGAAACGGCCAAAATTGCTGCTCAAAGTGTTGTTAACAATAATTGTCGACAAATGACGGACAGTGCGATCACTCCGAACCAAAACTGTTCTAATGACCAACAATTAAGACTCGTTCACAATGTTATGGTCAACGGCGGCGGTGGCGGCGGTCTTCCCGATCACCGCAAACAGCAAATCGCTTTAGCGGCCAATACTCCGGGCAATACTTCCAATACAAACTCGCCATCTGGCAATTCACTGCCTCCCTCTCCTGCATTTGCACCGGTGTCGACCAACAATATGGCCAGTCCTGTCATTGATAAACACAACGGTATGATAGACGACGGCAACGGTATGTCAATGTCATGGCTTACATCACAACTCCGTTATGGAACAAATGGAGTGATCGGTAGCCAAGACGGACCCCTTGACCTTAGAGGTCAGTGCCCACCTGAGATGGAGAATCCCTGGCTCTCACCTAATATGAGGCGCGAATACGAGGAATTGCAGTCAAACCACAGCACATCACATCTGACGCCTGCAATGCATAACCGATTGATGCAAACTATGGTTAACCCAAATGTAGTGAACAATACAATGAGTATGCATTCGGCACATCCACCACAACACCCGCCCCAACACTCGCATCACAATCAGTTACATAATGGACACTCACATCACTCGACATCATCACAAATTCATCACTCTTTTCACAGCCACGGTATGAGTGGACACAACTCTAATGATTGCAATACTAGTTATTCGAATTCCGGTTCTTCGAAAGACCTCTTAAATGACGATCAACTCATTAGTCTAACGGTAAGAGAGCTTAACAAAAAACTTCACGGCTTTCCGCGCGAAGAAGTGGTCCGAATGAAGCAAAAGAGACGGACTCTCAAGAATAGGGGTTACGCACAGAACTGTCGGACCAAAAGACTCGCTCAAAGACATGAATTGGAGGCAAAACTTCGTTTGCAGTCCAACGAAATCGCGAGAATTCGGGTGGAGTTCGACAAATTCAGAGTCGAATACGACAAACTCAGGTTAGGGTACGACAAACTCAGACAGGCCTACGATAAAGTGTGTCAGGAGAGGGACTACTATCAGCAACAGCTCACAATCAAACAAACAGGTATTAATACCGCCACCGCTCAGAGTCAGCAAATGTCTGTCACACAGACATCAAATGCCAACAACACTACCAGTGCTGCTAATAATCGCGACAATCGTCGGCCGAACTGTTCTGGAGGCTCACTGTCAAGCGTGTCAGCCGGCAGTACCCCCTCATCGCCAGAGTTTTATTTGTGACTGACATCCAATCAATGATTATTACAAAAAACGATATTATTTTGTTGACTAATCCGTCAAAACATCAAAATTTTCAAATCGTTTGATTTTTGCGATTCCTTTTTGAAGACCTCTTTTAGAAACTAATTATTTGTTTACCCAATGATTAGACCAACGATTAAATGAGATTTTTTGAATCTGTATTTAAATGTGAATTAATAGACAAATCAAAAATAATATTCAGAACTAAATGTGAGTCGAAATTCAGTTATCATTGAATGTCAAACAATTATTTTGTCGATTGAGTCATAAATTTTACCCAAATATTCAGATAGTCTTATATACGACACAAACACACAAAACAATATATTCTTAACTAATCTATACTTTGTTTTATTGTTATTATTATTAATTTTTATTGAAATCTTTTTAACTAAATCTTCTCATTAATGACATTAATTTTTTCAATAATAATAACTGAAGTCAATCGAAAAAAGTGCCCTGATATAAATGAGGCCAATAAGAAATACCCGGTGCATAAATATACGCTTCCTTAGTGTTTATTATATCAAAATATGGCAAAAGAGCGAGGGGTCAACTATTAGACCAGCGCTTTATGTCTTTAAATAGTAAGAGCGCTGCTCCACTCTCTCGCTATTAGATTGGTGCAATTTGGTGATGGTCACTGTGCATGGTCATTTTTATCTGAAAGCGCATTAGCAGAGATGGTGGCCGAGAGGTGTAGACAAATATATGTCCTTATATTTTAGTGAGTCCTCCGAGTGATCGCTGATTAGTGTTTCTCTAATAATATATTAGTTTGCAATTAGGAGTGCGTCGAATGACTTCAGTTTTTTCTTTGCAAACATCAAAATCACAAAATAGTCTACAAATTCTCGTCATTAAGAATCAGTCATTAATTAATGTTTTGGTGATATTTTTTTCAGATTAAGTTTTGGTCAGACATTCATTTTTCAGTTAAAATTAGTTTTTATCAATTGTTTTGAATTTAATATCAAAATCATTGAAAGTTACTATTATTTATCCGAAAATAAGTAAATTATGACAAAACTTTTTGCTGTAATATTCAAAACAATAGAAAAACACATAATAAGAATATTCTGTTATTGGTTTGTTGTTAAATGATTTTTATGTATTATATAATGAATATTAAGGAAAATAAATTCATTAATTGTTTTTTTTGAAATGTCAAAAGTTGTTCGCTTATTCAAAGAGTTATGCATTCAATTTGAAACTCAAATCAATTTTAACTAAAATCGAGTGTCAGTTGTCATACATTTTGTATGCAATTCATCAAAATAGACAAATAGTGATACTTTTTAACTCTTGGTTTCCAAAATACTCAACCAATTAATTATTCATTTATCTCAAGAGTATTGGATTTCAGGAGAGATCTGTTTTTGCTTTGATTTTGAGTTTTCAAAAACAGTTTTGGGAAATGATTTGTTGCGTAAATGCATATAAAGAACTGAAATAATGGTCAAAATCTTTGGATAATTCGATATGAGATTCACTAAAAGCTTAACTTCAGAGACAGAATATGTGTATAAATAGTCTAAATTTTGAGGCTATGCTATGCTATGGAAGAGCACAGGCAGACAGACTATTGAGCAAAACATCTGCTCAATGTCTCGCAATATATCTTTTAATGTGTTTCACGTCTCACACATTTGTCTCAACCCTTTTATAACCCTTTAATTTGTGGCCAAATCTTTCTTTGAATTAATTAATTAAAGCGAAGAAATAAAATCTTTTTGGAAACCATTCTTCGAAAACAACGAACAGATTTTGTTAATTTTTGGGAACTATTTATAAAAATATTTGAATTACTTCTACAATAGAATACATTCACAAATGAATGCTAGAAATGAAAAATTAATTTTTAAAAATAACTTTTTTTGAGAGAAATTTATTATATCATTCAGACTATGATCTGAATACATGTCCCACACATTTCTCGTTAATAACCATTCAATTAACAGTTTTTTCAACTTGCAAACTTTCTTTTATAAAATTTAGCCTTGCTCTATTGATAAAATCAAATGCCAGCATAGTTTATTCTTGAATTGCAACAAGCACAAGTGTAATCATTTTTTATTCGGTCTATCAATTAACGAACAATTAATTGAATGTCAACTTAGGCTTAGTTTGGGAGCAGTTGTTTCTGTCAATTGTCAGTCTATTATTCATCCGGAGTTTGAATTTCTTTTTTATGAGATTTTCTGAAATTTGTTTTGCCTTCGATTCACAACTTTTAGAAGAAAATTAAATATGAGATCAAATTACAAATAATTACATAAAGAAAAAATTTGTTGCATTCAGTGCTCACAAAAAAATTATAATTAAGCACTTAATAAGTGAATATGAGTTAAGATTTTGACAAAAAAAATTAAAAAACTTAAAAATGTAATGAATTGAGTGTTCGCTTGAGTTTTGAAAAATGTTAAAAATAGTGTTATTTCTCTGCGGCTAAAAATTTCGCTCAAAAATCGTTTGTTAGAAAAGGGATTCGTGAAAAATAGTGTGCTTTTCGGTGAATGCTATTCATTATTTGTGAACATTGCTAGTTAATGGTTAGCCCCCATTCATGTGTTTCGCCTAATTAAGCCATTTTTATTTCTCATATCATTAGTCACTTTTTTGAGGTTTGCTTTTATTTTGTGTGCATTTTTTTTGGAACCGCGACTCATATAATACATAATCACATAAATGGTGTAATGGATTGACTTTTGTGTATCTGTGGAGTGCCTCTAACTATAGGAACAATTGTTGCAATTGTGAGCTCTCAGCCAACAAATTATTTTCCGGTGAGAATGACATACCGTATGTAAGCCCTGTGGGCACTACCATCACATATACCACTCTAACAGACAATTCACAGTTATATACACGGCATAAGTCCACTGCCAGTGACTCGACTCCAACTTAACTTCAAGTCTATAGCATTGGAGCAAAAATTGGAGTCAATTAAGGAATCCATTGGTTTTGTTCGGTTCGTTAGTCCATCGCTTTCGACACAACTCTTACAATAAATGTAATCCAAAAATATATATAAAAATGTAGTCAATTATGAATTGTATGGAAACTCATAAACCATTTCTCCATTAATTCATATGAAATGAGTTTCAATATATGAATACAAAAAGTTTGATATAATGTCATAAAAATCGATAGATTTTGATAATTGAGACCAAATTCTGTGACAAAAATTGAGATCCACTTAATCTATGTTTTATTGAACAACAAATCCGTTAATTTATAAAATGTTCTGTTCTTCACGTCTCAGACTTTACGCGTAGACCTAATATCGGGTATTATATGACCGGAGTTGTGGTCACGTAAGGCGCACATCATATTCTTTGGCTTCAAAGCTAATGTCTGCCACAACTGTAATCCCATTGAATTATGAACACAACTGGTCTGCAATAAGGCTATACTGCCCTTTCAAGAGGAAAACTGTGCGCACAGTAGGCCTTAATCGCCGCACAATTAGAGGCGAACCCCTCAAATATACTTTTACTGTTGTAGTGGTGGTGTTCCCCCACTTTTGCCACTACTTTCACCACAAGTTTCTCCGATTCTTATATTCTCTGTGTTTAGTGTTTCTCTAGTTTTGTAAAACAATGCAATTGAGACAAACGTGAGAGTCATTTGTCGGACAGCACACACATACCAATAGACACCAGAATAACACAGAATAACATGATATATAAGCACATAATAGAAGAGATATTTTGTGCGACCAATACATCGATAGCTAACGACTTAAACCAATACTCAATATTAGAGGAAAAACAAAACAAAACCATAGGTTTGTCGCACAAGTAATGGACTGCTATTAAAAATGTGACTTAAGTCAGACTTAAAGCCCTGACTGTCACTCAAATACAAATTCAAGAGAAATGACAAACAAAAAATGTGTCAATTATTTATAAGTTGTTTCACGAGATTCACAACAAATTTGCTTTTTATTCATTTCATGATTTTTTTGACACTCATTTCAAAAAAGTGCGAAATTATTAATATTTTATAA
>JAQGCQ010000184.1:0-19141 GCA_034699945.1 Chamobates pusillus
TTAACTCATAGAATGTCCGCTATTTCTATACAAATTCAATAAATATAATATTTGTGTTTAATTTGCGAATCATTACTGATTGGAAACATTGATATTTGAATCAATTTTCATAAGAAATTCTTAAAGGCATTGAATTTCTATTATCGAAGCTCTCTCTCTCTCTCTCTCTCTCTCTCTCTCTCTCTCTCTCTCTCTCCCCTAACCCTCCCTCCATCGGTATCCCTCTTTTCTAGTAATTCGATTCTTGGGTAAACATATTGAGCGAAGATATGAGAAATTCATGTGCGGATCACTTATTAGTTTTAAGAACAAAAATATCTTTTATTTTTACAATTCTTTTGAAAACTTAAGAATAATTTTAGTTAAGATTAGCCTTTGTTTGCATTTAAGACAATAAGGACTCAGTTCTAACCCCTAACGAATTACATAAATAGTCGAGGTCATACTAGCCTCCTACCCTGACAACCTATTTTTGGATGTCTTGAGGAGTTGGGTCCAATCAAATAGCTGTGGCCTCTCCTCATCTCATAAAATATGGATTGAATTACTCGACTTTCAAAACAATTAACTCCATTAAAATCTGTTTAGTAAATGATCAAGAACAGATCTACCAACACCAGCACCGCCTCCCCTAATCGTGAATAATTTAAATATTTATCCTCAAATTTAGATCAAAAATGATTAAGAATTTAATAAATAAATGGTTTGATAGTATCAGTGTTTGTCATCTAAACTGAACCAGTTATTGATTTTAGCGTTCGTTGTAAATGAGCTAAACTTGAGGTTATATATGGTTTTACACACAATGTGTTCAATACTTTACGTATTATTTAAGTTGAGCGTCGAGTCCAACCATAATCAAGGGTAAGGGGTGTCACATCTATATGAGGGTGTGTTCACTATTTTTAGCATTTGTTCGCCCTTACAGAGTGTCGCTTTTTGCCAAGTACCGCATCTGTTTAATCATTGTATCTTGGATAATTATTATCAAATTGACAATTAGCTAATTAAATTGTATGACCTTGGCCAACCAAAATGACATATTAATATTGAAATAAAATCAAAGTGGAAAGTGTGCTTGCTAAAATATATAGTCTCTACTTTGTATGATTACCCGCATAAAGTGTGGGTTGCATTGCATACAAAGAGCATTTGTGCTGAGATTCAACACTCTATAGACATCGGTTGAGTTGAAAGCGAAGGGAGGGTTGGCTCTGACGGGAGAGTGAGTGCAATGGCTTTGGTGTTGGTATGAGTGTGAGTGTGTGTGAGTGTGAGTCAGACAAAGAGAGTTTTGAGCCAAAAGAGAGGGAGAACTGAGAGAGAAGTGAAAGACTCACTGAGTATTGCATTGCATTGCTATTGGTTTACGAACTCTAATACTGAATAGTATTGTATTTGAAGTGTTTGTGAGTTTTGCAGTGCTTTTGTTCAAAAATATTAGTGAACTCAACATAATGTTAGACAACGACCACTGTTTTGAATCTAATTTTAATTAACTTAATTGTCATTAAATTGTCACTAATCGACAACAATCTTATGTTTGAGACCACTGTCTATCGATTAATTTGATTGTCAACTAAATTGTGTTTGAATTAAGTTTTGAAAAGTTGTGACAATAAGTCAAACGACGAGTTTTCCAAAAAACAAAACAAAAGCCAAAGACATTGCTTTCATTGAAGACAATAATCAATACTTTATTTGATTGCATCTAAACGTGAGTACGACTGCCATAATCACCGAAATGATGGCAACACTGGCCTCGTCATCATCGGTGTCGTTGTCATCGACCTGTTCCTTGTCTACGATCAACGACATCGCAGCCGAACTGATTACTTCTAATTCTGCGGCCAATGGCCCGATCGGCGGACAAACAGTACCATCACTGCCAACAAATAACGGTACGAATACGAGTCCGCACAATGAGCCCAACCACCACTCGGTAGCGCACAGACAATCGTTGACCTCTTCTTCGCCGCCACTAATCGCGTCAACGCTCAGCAAATGTCCGCTTTGTTCGGAAGCTTACGTTCAGCCAAAAGTGATGGCGTGTTGTTTCGCCACTTTCTGTCAGACATGTCTCGAAAAGATACTCGACTCTCCCGACCGCATCAAATGTCCTGGTTGTGGCCATGAGTCGCTCCTACCTTCCAACGGCGTCGCCGGTAAGTGATTGTCATCTCTTTGTTATGAATTACTTTTGAATTAATCTAAGTTCTGTCCAAACGCTAACAATTATGATAACTATCACCCGATTAGGTCTACTGTCAGACTACGCCACTGTCAATATGTTGGAACAGATCGCTGTATTGGACGCCAGTATCTCATCGAATGCGAGTATTTCTTGCACGGGCTGTAAGAGTAAAGAGTTGGCGGCCGTCGCCCGTTGTTTCGATTGCGCCAACTTCTTGTGCCCGAACTGTGTTATGGCCCACCAATTCATGCATTGCTTCGAAGGACATCGAGTGATGACTTTGGGTGAACCACAACAGAAAGACATCCCTAACACTCACCGACCAGTTGTCTGCTGTAAACACTCCGAAGAAATGAAGTATTACTGCCGTAGTTGTGATGTTCCGCTCTGTAAGGAGTGCTGTGTCTTCGATCACCCGAAAGGCCTTCACGACCACGAATACTTGTCCGACGCCGCACCCAAACAGGTAAATGTCTAATATGTCTGCCATTTGTTTCTTTTGTTTGATTTGTGTCAACATTTATAGATAACAGTTTTGACACTCATTTGTCTGAAAAGTATTTTTTTTTGTTTTCGATTTTATAATTCATTTATGATTTCATTAATTTGTTGAACGCATGAATTGATCCCTCTCTCCATCCAATGTCTATCGACTCCAAACCAACAAATTATTGAACCTTTTTGTTCGTTTCGAGAGATTTTTATCGTTACCGCTCTTCTACTGTCGACTCCCCCTTAGGCGCCACCCCTTCGCCACCCCCTATCCCCCTGTTTTTGGTCTCTCATTCTCTACTTTTTTTTCACTCTCTTTCTCTATATATCACTCTTTTTGTTATTTATTTTGAATTTTATTTATTATTCCGTTTAGAAGTTCAATAACTTTATTATAATTTTTATATAAAAACGAATAAAACATAAGAATAAAAGTTTGTTTTTGTGGACAATGAACTCAAATCTAAATAATTGATTCACATTTCATATAATAATTATATTTGAATATTGAAATACTGAAGCAATTGTTGTTTTAATGATCAATAGGTCGAACAATTGACTCGAATGGTAGACGAGGGTAGGGTTAAGATGTCTGAGCTGAGTCATACGCTCAAGACATTGGACCAAGTTACTGGTCGACTACAAATGCAACACCAAAAGGCACAGCAAGAGATAGGAGAGGCCTATCAGTTCTACCTATCTATGCTGGAAGAGACCAAGATGGAATTCCTCAAAGAACTCGACGACATATTCAACTCACGAATGGTCTCATTGACACTATTGACCTCCAAAGTAGAAGAGGCTGTGCGTAAGACACAACAGATCTCGTTGTTTATGGACAGGACTCGCAAATTTGCGTCGGCGGCAGAAATGATTCAATACAAGTCAGTCATTGACAGCAAACTGCAGGCGATCCTCAACTTTAATCCGGACGCAAATATTCCTTCACATGAATTGGAGTTCGTATCCAACTATCAGGCGATTCAGGTATGTCTTCATTACTCATCTATTTTTAATTAATTTAAGTTTCATTGGTTTTTGTATTAATATTTGAGTGAATATTTGATTGGTTTTAATATTTCATTGAATGCTATTTTTATGAACGGATTTAATGTTTTGCTTCGCTTTACGTTAACCTCTAAATTCGAGCTCAGACTCTGTTGGCATAAACTCTAGTATTGAGTTCAAGTTCGCATCGATTTAGTCGAAAATAGTTGATTAAAAAGAGTCGCTGATGTCTAGCGCTGAGAGTGTGTGCTCTCATATATAGAAGACAGGCATTAGAACAGAGTTTTCCAATAGTAGTGTTGGAGTGCATGCGTTACAAACATTTCCATCTTTTGTATGAAATAATACTATGTTTTCGATGTTTCTCTCCGTTCGTTATGGTCTGTATGTGCTGTGCGTTCTCTTATTTTCACTGACAGACCAAACGATTTTCCAACGATTTTTTCGTAAACAAAACCCCAACGCTTTTGATAGAAATCCCAGAATAGCCGAGCAATAGAGGAGGAAAGGGAGGAAAATAGAGGGAGGGCAACCTAACTATTGTAAATAGAATAGAAATATATGGGTGAGAGCACAGACATAACGGTTAGAGAAAAAGGTGTCTGTTCTGTCTGTGTCCCAATTCTGTACTTAAATGGCATTCTGTGCTAATCTATGAATTGAAAGTACGACTCAAAACATAATCCTTGGCTATCGATATACATGTCTGGACTGACAGCTAATGCCCTGTTTTTAATGAAAAACATTGCAGTCCCTCTCCTCCCGATCTCCTGAACCTCATCTCTGTTTCTATTCGCTACGATTTTTGCACTGATATACCAAAAATACCCACTATTTGTCTCTCTTTGGGCTCTCAATGTCTGTCTCTTAGTCTATATTTGGGTTCACTTTTCAAATATATTGAAGTAATGGTAGTAATGGTCTCTCTTTTACTAATAAATAATGTATCGAAGTGTAAGTCAACATCTCTTCAATGACTGGAACTTTTGCTGAAACACTAGAGTCAGAGTCAGACACATATTTGTTTATATTAGTGGAGAGGGAAAGAGCGGACGGACGGACATAACTGAAAATATTATTTTCCTGTTTAAGTCCAATCTGTGGTTAGAATAACAATAATAATGAATGCAATCATTAATGAGTTGTTGACTAATCTGTTAATATATTTTTCTTTTGGTTTTTTATTCGTGTTTCCCATATATTTATTTTGTTGGATATTCTGTTTCCCCACAAGAAATATCTCGTCTATTGAACTCTTGAATCAAGTGTACATGCTCACTTTGCTCAGAGTAGGCAACAATAGCTTTGTTTACTACATCTTTGCTCTCAATGTCTTTGCCATCAATTTTAAATGTCAACCGATTTCTAACCAAAAATTAGTAGAAATGCGTTTTGTGTCTCACTTTAGTAATGATTTAAAGAGTAATTAATTTTGGGAACACTTCTTATCAAATGACAAAATCTCAACACTTATGACTCTATCAGTGAATATAAATGATTTTTATCCACACATTTTGTGTCACATTTCAAAGAAAAAGATTTTTTAATAAAATTAATTCTTTGTTTTATTTGTTTGAAAACTAAATATAGTCTTAAAGTTGTGATGAATTAGAATTTAATTAACTTTTTTCTACTGAAATGATTGCATTCAACAGAAATATTAGTCTATTTTCAGCACATAATTAATCGATTTAATGGACGAAAGTTTCATACAATTGATGTAATTTTCTTGTGTTTCGCATAACTTTTTTCATGTGTTAGTCATAGAGAAAAATTTCCCGATTATTCATCGCTAGGTTTTTTGATAAAATTTTTCTTCTTTGTTATTAGAGAAATGTCTTTTTTCATTGAAGTTGTTATAGATATTCATAACTTCATATGAAGTGATTCACTATTTTGAAAGCAATATATTTAGTTTGATAGGAGAGTAGTGCTAATAAACTTCTTTGGTTTACAAGTTTTTCTTTCGTCTGCATATTCTTCAGGAGAATCATATTCTGCATGAATACCCCATTCGTTGACCTTTCCTTTCCTCCCTTTTTCTCATGAGTTGAAAAAAGATGATTCGATAACTAATCAACTTTTTAATAGTTTTTCTATTTTTCATCATTTATCTGAGTAAACATATCCACACAAATGGCTCTCTCTCTCTCTCTCTCTCTCTCTCTCTCTCTCTCTCTCTCTCTCTCTCTCATCTGTTGAATGATTGAAAATATATGTCCTTGTCAATTTAGTATAAATTTGTTGTTTGAATGAATGTTTTAATCTTTGAGTCAAAAGCACTCTCTTTTGATAATTTGTTTTCGTATACTTTTGGGCATAAATTGATAGATCGAGTCCTCACTCATTCGTATTATACGAATGCATTCATTATATATTATTTCGAATTATTTATCATATATTTTATATACAATTTCGATGTGATTTGCATACAAACCTTCAAAATTAATGTGTGTTTTCTCAGTGGAAGCACTCATCTAAAGAATGGCATCAAATTGTCACTCATTTGATTGACTTTAATTATAAGAACGTGAAAAAAGTAATGCAAATGAAATCGATTTTTGAAGTCTTAACAATTGTTAGATCGGATGTATTACTCCAAGACTTGCAGTGTGTGTGCGAACGCCTTATTTGTAAAAAACAAATTGTGGTTAACGTCCGCTTAATATTAGATTATATACGCTTTCATTATATGTTTAGCAAAAAATATAAATAAAAGTCAGACTCCTTTCCCTATTCTGATGGCTCTCTTCTAATGAAAATATATCTGAAAATAATCAAAGCCTTTAGAGTTCTCAGGTTTGAGAATAAGTAGTCATTTGTGTTGAGAAACAACAAAAAAGAATTAAAATTTAAAGCAATAGTTAATAAGAGCTCTGAAATAGCAATTAATTTATTATATTTTTCTTTCGCAAACATTTTTTTCTTCTCAAAGCCTTCTGACTTTTCTTGTTGTTTGAGATCATGATATGAAAAGTTCAAAGTTCTTACAGTTTTCTGTAAATAATAGTTTAATTTTTGTTAGTCTTTTCCTTCAATTCATTTAAGTGTCGTTGTATTCAATGCTATGTTTGTTATCGTTTTTCATTATCTGTCACTCAAATAGTTTTTATCGATTTTTTCACAATATTTTATTTCAAACTATTTTTATGTTTTATAAGTTTTTTCCCAATCTCTCGGATTATACTCTCCTTTAGTATATTATACTTATTTATGGTATTTATAAATATGTGAAACATTTTTCTGAGAACTATTTCCCGATATAGTCGTAGATCTAAACTGTTTTTTCTCTTATATTAAACGAGTATTTTTTCACTTTAATTTTATTGCTATTTCTTTGTTCCTTTGATTCTACGTCTTTTGTCACGCGATTCAAATGACTGTCTCTTCTTCTTCAATGTTAAGATCCTTATTATTAAAGTCTAATATAAAGTTCATGACTCGAGTGTTGTGTTGTGAGACCCAAACCCTAATTGACTCGCAATAGTTGTGGACTTCAATCGCGATTTTCAGCAATTTTTTCAAATCTGTTGTGTAATTGCATTCATTAAATGCAGTCATAACTACATAAACCAAGACTTATATAAATGTCAAAACAATACAATTAATTATAAATAATTCACTACATTTCGATTACATCACAAATGCACAGATAGAGCACAGGCTCTGGCACTCACTCTGACTGCCTTTTCTTTGTTTTGATACTTTTAATCACCAAAAGGTTAAAAACTTCGGCTTTTTTTAATTAATTCCCAAATTATAAGATATTTATTTATTATAAGGAAAAGAATTACTTTTTACGGTTTTTCGATAAAAAACGAATAATTAATTGAAATTAAGGCTTAATTTGTTCTATAATTAAATGCATTTTCATAAATATTAAAGGAATTGATGGCAAAAATAAGTTCTGCAAATAATTACAATATATTTCTTATTCAACGTTGAGTTCATTCAACTTAATTAACACTTTATTTTAATATCGGTTTAGAAATTATTTTATTTTGAATTAAATGTAACTCTAATTAAATTGATTGATAGGTCGGAATCCGTAACACTTTTGGATACATCCGTTCCTCGTCTAGTGATGGGAAACAGCCGCCAATCAGTCGTCCGAATGGTCTGTCCTCCACTATTTATCAGAACGGCTTCGATTCGACTTCAAGTCTTTTGTCGAAGCGTTTTGGCTCAAACACAACCAACTCCTGTAACAACGGGTCTTCTGTCTCATCGATCCGCCCGTTCTCTTCGGCCTCATCTATAACCGATCCATTGAATATGTTTTACGAGAAATGGTCTATCGGTGGTAGTGGTGGCGGCGGTTCTGGTGGTTCGCCAGACTCTGCATTGTTTACAAATGGCAGCGCAACCCTAACAGAGCAGTTCAACGCTTTGTCTGATCCTGTAATTGATTTATCGGCGAAACTGATCTCTGCCTCATCTCTTCTGCCAATAAAATCTCAGATCAAGCGTCAGAAAATGATATACCACTGCAAATTCGGCGAATTCGGTGTTATGGAGGGTCAGTTCACCGAACCCTCAGGTATTTTGCATTTAATTTTATTGCTTTTTTATGTTTCACTCTTTTTCTGCTGACATCCCTTTCCATACCTTTCGAGTTCTCTAACCTTTAAATCAAAGCGTTTGCATCGAAACAAAACTAAAACAGTTTTGTCTGACATTTATATTGATTTGTGTGAACAGGAGTTGCAGTCAATGCGCAAAACGATATAATAGTGGCCGACACTAACAACCATCGCATACAGATCTTTGATAAAGAGGGACGATTCAAATTCCAGTTTGGAGAGTGTGGCAAAAGAGACGGTCAGCTCTTATACCCCAATCGGGTGGCAGTCGTCAAACAGTCGGGAGATATAATTGTCACCGAGAGGTCGCCCACACACCAAATACAGATCTATAACCAATACGGACAGTTCGTTCGCAAATTCGGTGCTAATATTCTTCAGCACCCGAGAGGTGTGACCGTCGATAATAAGGGACGCATTATTGTTGTCGAATGCAAGGTATGACTCAACTCATTGTCTTTTACCGATATTCTGGTATTAATTTAATGTTTTGTTTGACTTAAAGGTGATGCGAGTCATAATATTTGACCAAGTTGGAAACGTATTGCAAAAGTTCGGATGCAGTAAACACTTGGAGTTCCCGAATGGCGTTGTTGTCAATGACAAGCAGGAGATCTTCATTAGCGACAATCGCGCCCATTGTGTAAAAGTGTTCTCATATGACGGCAACTTTTTGCGCCAAATCGGTGGCGAAGGTCTGACCAATTACCCGATCGGCGTCTGCATCAATGAAGCCGGAGAGATATTGGTGGCCGACAACCACAACAACTTCAATATAACGATCTTCACTCAGGACGGCTGTCTTGTAAACGCACTGGAGTCAAAAGTGAAGCATGCCCAGTGCTTCGATGTGGCCCTAATGGACGACAACAGTGTAGTGCTGGCCTCCAAAGACTATCGCATTTACATCTACCGCTATCTACAGCTGCAGTCATTGGCAGCAGCGGTGGCCGCCTCTGGTATTTGTTAGACTCGCTCTCATATACTGTCATATTTTGCACGATATATACACTACTTTCCGTCGGTTCCCAACTGTTTCGGTCAAAGAGTTTCATTTAAACGGGTTTGTCGTTCGATAACCGAAACCAGACTTTAATGTCATATACTTTTTGCGATCAAAATAAGTGTTTTTCGCGCAAAATTCAACACAAATCACATTTTGTTTTCATTTTTTGTTTTTTTTTCGAAACCGTTTTTTAATTAATTATTTTTAGCGCCAAAACGATCGTTGAATTGAATTAATTATAAAAAAAAGTAAAAAAAACAAAACAATTACTACTAATTGAGAGATTAAATTCTCATTCGAATTAAGGGATCAATTATTATATAACTTATTGATTATTATTATATTGATTGCGTTTTTCCAGTTTTTTATTATTTATTTTTATATATAATTATTATATATATTGAGAAAAATCTAATTGGATTTGGAGTCTAAAGAAAAGTTGTCTCACTTTTTCTCAAAAGCTCTTTGATTATAGTCTTGGGTTTAGAATTACTTCTATTTAAAGAGTAAACCAAAAGACAAAAAATAATGATTTAATGGATCCAATCGTTTTCGAAATCTATTGATTTAATAACTAATTTTGTTGTCCTTTAAAAGTGAATAATCGAAAGCTATAAAAGCGATTTAAACGCAAAATCATTTTTTAATTACAAAACGAGTAATGTTTTGCTGTCAAAAGCAATAATTGATTAATAATTTTATTGAAAAAAGATTTAAAATAACGTTTTGTTAGACACGAGTGTCGAGTATTCGGACAAACGGTAGAAATCACTGATTGATAGGATTTTTTGATATGATATGAATCGTATGATTGTTATTATTATTATTAATGACTTATTTTTCTGGTCTATTCTCTGTTTTTTATTTCATTCAACTCTTTGTTTTTTTCGCGTAATTATTATTTAATAATTTTTAGTTTAGTTTAATATTATAAACACAAAAAACGAAAAAATACATTAATATATTGACTATATTCATATTTATACCTTGGCTAGTCATCTATCATAATCCCTTATACAGTGACAAACCCTTTGACACAAATTGCTTTCGAACTGCACACCCGTTTTGCGCCTCCGATCCCTCCTCTGATGAGTTGTTTTTTGCATTTATTTCTCAAAACCATTGAATAGTATTTGCTTTCATTAATTAATTATTAGTTATGAGTCGATCCGTCGATTAGTTATTTTTTTTAATTTGTTGTTTTATTTGATAAGTTATTAATTTTTTAATCAATGATTTGTTCACTAATTATTGGCATTACTATTGATTTAACGCATTTATTGGCCATCGATTCTTGTTTTTTGACAACTGTTCCCCACTTCTATTACTAGTCAACTCCTAACCCAAAAATTTAGTTTTGACTCTTTTGAAACTTGCAAAAAAAAGCTCATTCAGAAAACCATTTGGTCTCAAATTAATTATTGGACTCTTTTCAAGACCTAAAGAATGTGCGAAAACTGACACTCAATTTGTTTTTTCTAATTTACTTCTGATCCCAATTATTATTATTATTGCTGTTTATCCTAATTATTATTATTATTATTATATTTATATTATTATTTTACGCGTATTTATTATTATTAGTTATTTTAAAAGTAGAGCTTTGACTCAATTATCAAATTGTTTTCAGTTAATTATCCGATTGATTAACAGTTACTCTTAATGTGTGTCTTCTTTTCGTATTTAATGACAGACTTTTTTCGACTCTTTTGGACTAAATATTTGTTTTTGACTTCAATTTATTATTATTATTGCGATTATTCACAACTAATCCGTTTGTCTCCCAAACCGTTAACCAATCGATCAATTAGTTATTTATCGCTGAAATCCATCGCGCAGTTAATTATTTAATTTGTTTATTAATTTATTGATTATTATTATAATTATTATTAATTTTTTTCAGACATCGATATCCAGTGTTTCGATTTGATCTCAAACTGATTTCAATTGATTTCAATTTAGTGTTTTTATATTTAGTAAAATGAGGCAAAAGATTCCTTTTCTCGGCATTTCATCATTAGATCGAAAGGCAATTATATTTTTCAGACACAAAACAAAAATACCTTTTATTTAGTAGGAAATTGAAGTTATGTTTTTCAAGTGTTTTTTTTTCGTAAATTTTAATATTTAATTATTTGGCATTTGTTTGAGTTTTTAATTACTCTGAGGATTGAAAGTCAAAGCATTAGTATTTGAAAGTATTTTTATTGATATTATTATTCAAAAGGAGAGCGAAACCAAAATTGATGTCTAGTTTTTGCCGATAATTGCTATTATTATGAGCCGCGAAAAACCAATAATTAAATGATTTGATAAATTCTTTGCATTCTTTTTGAGCAATACTTTGGCTTTTAATAGATTTTTATTTAGTTATTTGTGAGCTTTTGTTTTATTCATTGATATTTGGAGTAAATCTAGAATTTCTTCTGTTATTCACTGAAAAATAAATTATTATTTATTCGGTTATTATTTCTCATTTAAATGCTTTGTTTTGGTTTTATATTATTTGTCGCTTAAAAACAATTGTTTATCAAATTATTTGTTTAATTGAAAATCAAAAATTTATTTTCCGTTTATTTGAAAGACTACTTAAAAACAAATGCAAATTGAAATCAACTCTTCTTTTTATACAACATTAACGAGACTTTCAATTATTATTATAATTACTGCCAATCGATTGTAACAATCATTATATCCTTTTTTATAAGTAAATTATTTTTTAAGAACATATAATTTGTTATTGTTTTGCATTCAATTATTTGTATTAATTATTTAAAAGAATTTTTTTAGAATGACTTTTGTTCCTCTCATTTGTTTAATTAATTGATTATTTGTTTAGTTATTATTATTATTATTACTAAAGATCTGTTCTAATCATATGATCGCAAGAAATACAAAAATAATAATTAATTTATAATTTTTTTGCGACCAAAATGAATGAGTGAATGATTAGCTGCTGAATAAACCCCTGAATGACTGCTTTCCACTTATTCTTCACAAAATGCATATAACTTTTTATTTGCACCAATTATTTCATAACAATTATCACAAAAAGAGATAAATAATAACAATTTGAACGTCACTGCAATCAAATCATTCAAATATATATTTTGTGTCCAAACATAATATTATAACTAATTTTGTGCTCTCATCGCAAGTGATTCCCAAATACAAGACATAAAACAACATTTGAATACAATTTCTCTTTTTTTGGACTTTGATTTCATTTGATTAGAATTCCAATAAAACCCATACTTTTTATTGAACACAAATTTTTCTCTTATTTTTTCTGTCGCTGTTTTGTTACACAAAGAGTAGAAGAAAAATAACGTTTTGTTTCTTTTAAGTTATTATAAGTATATTATAAATAGATATTTTTGCATAACATTTGATTTTTGTATTTGAATTATTATTATTATTATTATTACAATTATTTATATCATTTGTTTGATTTGAATTTGATTTTCCCTTTTTTTTACCTTTTATTTCATTAATTGATTAAATGTCTGAAAATTAGTTGAATTAAAAATTTGTAGCATTTTTTGTTTGTTTATATATTTTGTGTTTTTAGTTCTTTCTCTCCAAGAATTGAAAGACTTTTTAAAATCATTTCATTTTATTATTTGAATTTATTATTATTATTATTATATGATTAATATGTTTTTGTTGTGTTTATTATTATTATAAAAATGTAATAATTATTTCCTTTCACTTCAATAACATCACAATTACTGAAGAAAAGTAACGTTTGTTTATCGTCTCTAAGTTTTTCTTATTATTATTTATTGTGTTTTTATTTAAATAATGATTTAATAAATAATAATAATAACAATGAAAAGTATATATAACCCGATATAAGGGATAATAAGTATGAGTAGAGAGTGCTGTAAGTCTTAATCAGAAAGTCTTTGAATATTATTATAATTATAAATATATTTATCGATTGTGTGTTGACTTTGATTTTGATATAAAAAAAACTCAATCATTTGAGACAAAAAACAGGAAAAATTCGTATATAAAAGTTGTGTATCAATTGTTAGACTATATAATGGCCTGAGGTGTGAGGTGTCCCCCAAACCACTGCCTAAACATCTCTATTATTAACTATTTATTAATTAATATTTAATCGTCAAAAATACCGCTCACTTTGAAAACGACTGAATCTAAAGTCACAAAACAATTATTGTCTGTTTGACTGACAAACGACTCATTTAAGCAAATGTTTGGAAACAAAGATTTCTTTGAATTACAATTAGTGTTAACAATAAGTTTTCAGACAATTGCTGTCAATTCACTTATCCATCGTTTGGATCACAAAAAAGAGATAAATTCTGAGCGGAATTACGAATATTTTGCCAGAATATTGAGAAAATACATTCAAATGATTAAAACATATCGCAAAATGTATGTTAATTATCGACAATTAATATAATTGTTGTATTGATTTGACTGCCATTTATTGGAGACAACAAATAAGTGAATTTTATTTGAAAAAAATAATTTCCGAATTGATTAGAAAATTACTATAAATGGTTTGAATTTAAGTTTTATTAATGAAACTGCAGTTAATTTATTCATTAATAATATTTGATTTTTTATTGCTATTAATGTATTGATTAACTTTTGAAACCAAAACACACTTCACTTTTGACATTAAATTAAACAAAATATTGCACTCATTATTGAATTTTTCAGGAATGTGTTGAGAAAAATGATGTTTTTATTATTGATTACGACTATTATTATTAATTATTATTATTATTATTCTATGCAAACATTGATTTGTCTCTTTTATACACCCATTTCGACAGTTGAACATTACATCAATTAAATGATAAATTGGTGTAAAAGTCAAGCTCTCAATCACCTGAATATTTGTAATCAATTTTTACTATCAATTAATTGAATGTTTCTTTTTTACGGCTATTTTTATTCTCATTATTCGGAATCTATTCTCTAGAATTCGGTAATATTTTAAACCCCTTTCTCTCTGTCCTGAGCTTATATGTAGTGTAATTGAGCCTGGTCTAATGGTGAACTAAACACCTTCATTGTTCGTTCATATAATATAGAATCACTTTTTGTAAGCGAGAAATGAGACTTTCGTTGAACTTTTTCTTCAAGAAGACTAGATTTTAATCTTAATACTAATTTGGGGCAAAATATAAACTTTCATATAATTTATTAACTGATTATAGTCTATGAAAAAATCATTATTAATACAGACTTTTGTTAAATATTATGACTGAAACTCTTCCAAAGTGTTTAAAACTGCCTCGTCCATTTGATACAACAAACAAAAAACATTTCCAAATCTTATTAAACGATAATATAATATAATATTTTAATGGTAGAACAAAGTTTGCACGAATCAATATCCGGCACAATTCAATGCCGATTAACAAAACGAGTTCTCATTTTTCAAAGAATTCTCTAAACATTTTTTTGTGACTATTTCTCTTGTTTTGACTTTTTGTGACAAATTCTATCTTGCTAATATTACTAATATTGCTGAACTCAATAATGTTTAGCTGACATAATATAACAAATTGTAATCAATTACTCGACTCGTCTTAACTCTCAATCATTTAAATTAATGTTAAATTAGATTTAAAAACAAAACAAATGAAAAAAATGTTTATAAAACTATATAAGTATTTATGCCTTCAATTCTTTCGTAAATTTTCTTCGTCTCAAAAATATTTAAAATTTCTCGAAAATAGTGTCTGAATAATAATAAATGGGTAAAAATTACTCTGGGTATATTTAGATCTCTCTCCTGAGAGATATTATTACAAATCACTGACAAATACTTTTCAAACGCTCAGGTCTTCTAAATTTTTCCGCAAAAAATATTGTCTTTAAGTGTTTTAAACAAAAAGAATACTTTAATTGCAGACAAAAACCGCATAAAAAACAGATTCATTGCTTCAATAATTTAGAGTAAAATATTGAAAAACAGTGTATTTTTCAAAAACAGATTATATAATCAGTTATGTAATGAAGTTTTAAAGTGTTTTAATTTTAATTATTCTAAAAGAGAAATATTTGCCAAAAAAATACAAATCAATAATTATTTGATTTATTTGTTAATTAAATTAATTCTTTGGTACAAAAAAGAACCACAAAAACAGAGTAATAATTGAATTTTTTATTAATTATTATTATTATTATTAATTATTATTATTATATTTATTATTGATTACTATTATTATTGATTCAAATGATTAGTATTAATGATTATTAACTATTAATTCTAAATGAATTGATTTATCTATCGATGAATTGAGTGGAGAATAAAACCAATTCAATTGTAAAAGAATAGTTTTGTGGCCACCTCCAGAAAAAACACCATGATAAATGTTCATCTCTTTTTTCATTTAACCATGCCCAATATTTATCGATGCATATAATCGCCTTTCTATTTATATGTCAAATGAAAATAAAATATTTTCTCTCAATTTGTGTGAATATTTTCTTTGAAATTTCCATTCAATTCATTGAAAAGAATTGTCACAAAAGAGAAAATAAGTGTTTTCTGACGACACAAACAAAACAATTCTTGCATATAATCCAAGTGTTAACTAAAAAGACTACAGAATTCTAATCTAATATAAGAAATAGTGTTATTCAATACCGTATATATCAATACATTCTATTAATTATTATTATTAATTATATGTCAGTTTATTACAGACTTTTATACCACAAACGACTCACTAATTATATTCTAATTAATATATAATCTATTGAAGAGATTTTATTGAATGTGTGCTAAAAGTCAGAAACAAATGTTTTTCTTTCAATTTTGATTTTTTGATTCAATCAATTTGTAGCTCAATTGAAACAAAAAGACATTTAGTTATATATCTTAAAAGATAAATATTTATAAAACAAGAGATGAAATTTGTATTAATTAGCGATGCGTTGAGAAGAGGTATTACATCGAAGTTTTGTCTATTAATATGAATTTTAAACTCAAAACAACAAATGCATTGTTTTTATATAATTTATATGAATTTAGTAATTATTGTAATTTTTTGCTATTTATTTATTTAGTAATAAAATGTTTGTCTAAAAAAACTTCTCTTTCATTATTTGACTTATTTTTTTGTGGCCATAAGAGTGGGTCTTCTCATCATATGTTTTCCAGTCAAAGGATGGGAAGCACTGAAGCCCTCCATTTACACTTCATATCCTAATCTAATTCATTAAAACGGGAGTCAAACCCATTCCAAATACCCTTCCGTTTTAGTTGCTTCTGAAGGTTACCATGATAATTTTATTCACTCAATTTATTCTTTTAATTGCAATCGTTTACTCTTTAATAAACTGCTAATGAGATAATTAACATGCACAACTTTGTAATAATGTGCTCTCTCTATTAGAGCTAGCTTATGAGAAAATGTTGAATGAAATATCCTTGAATACAAGTAAGAAGTGTTGATCAACTTTAACCCATCGCGTTTTGTGTGAGTCTATTGTGCTTGCTCAATCAAGTTCTAAATTAAATTCATGTTTGACGTGAAAAAAAAGGTGAGCGTAAAATGCAAGTGAAGTTTCTCTTGTTTTTTACGATAATTGAATTGAAATTAAGTTTTGTTTTGTCGTTAAAAGTCATTCGGTTTAATGAACTCAATTGTCAGCTATTATTTGAAATCATTGCAAACAACAGACCTTTTTTCTCATCAAAAACTTAAACTTTAGTTTCCATTCAATGACTTGAATAGAGACCAAGTCTTTAACGTCAGAGATATAGTCATACAAATGAAAGATCATTCACTTGAATACATCAACCATTTATTAGTGACGTCTCAAAAATCAATTGATTTGAAGTCTGAAAAACTACTGCGAATGTGACAAAACACCACTATTTGCACAATTAGCTTGCTCAATTGATCATCAATCAAAGTTTTATATTCCACAATAAATTATTTGATATTTAATATGTTTTTCAAACATTCAATACTTTATTCAAAATTTCCATTTGAAAAGTTTGATAGACTTTACACTTTAGTCGAGAGTTTATTCCTATAGAAACTGATTGTTGTTTTTTCAACATTTATTACAAAACAAAAGAATTTGTGTTTCCGTTTGTCAGATAAATATCGATTATTAAATGTTTTGATTTTACAAAATATGAAAATTCAAGTTTCAATTATCGTTTTTGTCTTAAAATATTCATTAATTGTAAGAATTGTCGACATTTTTTTGTAAACTTTTTTGTTAACTTCAGTCCAATTGAATTAAAACATAGGAAACAACTGAAAGAAGTTTTAGCATAGATTACAAGAACAACTGTTTTGTCAAAGATGGCCAACCATTCAGATATGTGTCCGGATCTCTACACTATTTCCGGGTTCCATCCGTTTTATGGTTGGACCGTATGATTAAATATAGAGCCGCCGGACTTAATGCCATTCAAACGTAAAAATCGATTCAATGTCTCAAACATTGAATTGTTTTGACATTGAATTTGACGTTAAAATAGTTTTTTTATTCCGGAAATTATGTCTATTTTATCAACAGTTATATAGAGTGGAGTTCACACGAACCCGAGCCGGGAGTCTATGATTTTGACGGCGACAACAATTTGTTTGAATTTCTTCGTATCGCAAGTCAACAGAACTTATCAGTGATTCTGAGGGCCGGCCCTTTCATTGACGCCGAAAGAGATTTTGTAAATTATTTCAATTTTAGAGAATTGGTCTCAAAATTGTTTGGATTTTAGGGCGGATTTCCGTATTGGTTGCTATCTATTGATCGCAATATTAAACTCCGTTCAAGTGATCCAAAATATATCAAAGAAGTAGACAAATGGTATTCATATCTTCTGCCAAAATTGCGGCCATATTTGTATAACAGGGGTGGACCCGTTGTTATGGTTCAGATCGAGAATGAATTCGGAAGTTTTGGCTGTGATTTCGAGTATTTGACTCATTTGAGAGATCTCTTCACCTATTATTTAGGAAAAGATGTCGTCCTCTTCACTACAGACGGTAATAATGACGGCGCTCTTCAATGCGGTAAAATTGATGGCGTCTTCGCTACCGTTGACTTCGGACCCGATAGTAATGTCAGCGCTTCGTTTAGTGTCCAAAAAAGACATCAAGAATTTGGACCAAACGTGAACTCAGAGTATTACCCTGGTTGGCTCGACTATTGGGGACGACCACATTCGGTCACTAATACCAGTTCTGTTTGTAATACAATTGATGAGATTCTTTCACTCAATGGTTCAGTTAATGTGTGAGCACTCCTTCACTAATTTAATTGAGATTAAGGGCTAATTTTGACAATAAATAGTTATATGTTCCATGGTGGCACATCTTTCGGTTTTACAGCTGGCTCAAACATGGACTCGGGTGCATTTTGGGCCTGTCCTACCAGCTATGACTATGATGCACCACTCAGTGAAGCGGGAGATCCCACTCCTAAGTATTATGCGATGAGAAAAGTGATCGGAAAGGTTTTATTCATTTGATTTCAATCCAGTAATTAATTATTTTTGTATCAAAAGTATATGCCATTACATGATATACCTGTGCCCATTCCGGCCCCTAAAATGGAAACGAATCCCATTCTTATGACACCTGTTTCTGATATCATTGACTTTATTGGAGAGACTAACGAAAGAGCTGTCAGTTCTTTATATCCGATGACATTCGAAGAGTTGAGACAAAGGAATGGTTTTGTTCTCTACTCCACAAACATTACGTTCAGAGCCTCAGATCCGGCACTTCTCAAGATTAATGGTTTGGGTGATAGGGCACAAGTGTTCGTCAATTGGGTAATTCATTAATTTGACGATTGGCCTCATTATAAACTAGGAAGTAAAACATTTTGTTAAACTATTAC
>JAQGCQ010000185.1:0-19132 GCA_034699945.1 Chamobates pusillus
ATTCAATATTTGAATATTTATTTCTTTTAATTTTATCTAGATTCAACTTAAACCGAAAGAGTAGGATAATCAATTTCCAAAATTCCTGAGCTTTTATTCTGATCTTGAAATAATGGTAATCCGCATGACATAAACTTAAAAAGCTTGATCAATTCAAATATATGAGTTTTTTTGTATTCACAAGAAATCTTTTATTAGTTCCGATATATTCCTGGAAATCATTGCTCGTTCAAATAAATATAAAGAAAGATTTTTTTCATTATTTTATCCAAAATTAGATTTTTAAAATAATGTTCCAAGAATTTATCGGTACTGATTAATGTTAGGTTTTTCAATGATAATATTTAATTATTATTAGTATACCATATAGAGTATACATGGGCAATTGATAAATCCAAAAGCGTGTTACACTAAAATCATCACAATATTTCTAAAATTCCCGAAAAATAAATGAGCAAGATTATTCACATTTACAAATCGTATTAAATTAATAATAAGTTGAATTTGAAAACAAAATTACATAAAATTGAACTCATATTTTGAATCACAGATATTTTCTAATGTTTGGTTAAAAAAAGTTCAATTATATGTAATTTTGAGTTTCATTTTCAACTTATTATTCATAGATTTTACTCATAAACTACTCATAATACGAATGTTAATGTTCAAAGAAGTTTTCTTCAATAATTCTGGCTACAGTTCCTTAGTAACCCGCTTAATAACCCTAGGTCACGTGAAGCCCATGCACAATCTAGATTATTCAGTTTATACTTAAGACATTGTCATATGATTTTGATATGATAATTCCCAAAATTTATCTTGATCATCTACCAATATAAATAATGAGCAAGATTTGACATTATGAATTTGAGCCTAAAATACTCTGAACACAATCCAAATGTTTTATAAAAGATAAATTCAATTTATTTAATTTAATCTTGGAACTATGAATACACTTTCAATTTATTTGTCCTAGATTACTAAAACATAGCAGAGTTAATAAAAGTTTGATAACAATATTAGCTTTGAGTAGAAAATTCAGTTAAAAGCTGAAGGAATTGAAAGGTTTTCCTGTTTTAGGAATATATTTTTAGAATCACTGTATGACTGCACAGACTCTTCCTATTGGAAGACCGGATGACATTAGCATCGAAAACAGGGACAGACATTACCAGATATATAGTCAATGAATATATCGAATGATTAATGAGTTATCAATAGCTCTGACAATACATTCTGTGCAAAGTCTCCACTAAAGTGACAATAATTCAGTCAGGGATGAACACAGCCTCTAATCGAATCCAATGTAATCATTTGAAAATTAGCAAATTTGAGCAAGTCAGCCTAAATCCTATTCACTATTATTACAATAAGTGGCTTGGTCCATTTTGAAATTGCAAAGTTAAACTCAGGATTAATTAGTTTTGATGATATACTGACCATCTCTGTTGACATCAAAGATAGTGTTAATTAAAATAATGGTATCATTTTAATCAAGAATAATACATAGAATTTAATTATATAAGTTTTATCATTAGTGAAGATACTGACCATGTTCAATAATGGATTAAATACCATCAATGCTATAATTCTAGAGGTGATAAACTAAACCAAAATGAAATACCCTTGTTCACACTCAAGGTGTTATTCTGATCTGCAATCTATTTGTAGATAGTAGCCAGTTGCTTTGTTGTTGTATCTAGTTATAATACCTGCCTATTTTAACTAACGACTTATTATATAAGACCAATGGTGTTCAATCCCGCATATAATGGCAATAAAAATTTACTAGTGCACTTTTGAGCAAATAAACCCAAACTTTGCTTTTATATAATGCTTTTGAATGGAAAGTTAATTGTTTGATACAATTTGTATCCTTTACAGTCTGTTTGCATTTAAAACTTATTAAGTTATTCTCTTAATCTAATTCTTGAAAAAAGTTATACCAAATATTTTTTAATTACTAGTATTTGTTTAGGCAAGTATTCCAGGTCAACTTTTATAAAATCATTTCATAGAAAAGTAACGCTTTGAGATGAAAGCCATTCGGAAGTTCTAAAATATCACTAATTGTTTGGTGTAATTGAAATATGTTCGGAGAAGTATTCGTTTTGAAAGCATTTTCAAAATTAATTACAAATGTTTTTCCCTCAGAGCTCTAAAAACCCGGAGATCAGTCTTTTATATTCTGAGTGACACATGAATTACATTCTGATTTAATTCATAACATTTTTTATTTTTCCTCTAAAAACTGAAACAATTTTTGACACCAATTCTGATCTCTGTATCAAAAGCAGAGATAAAACAATTTTCTATTCATTCCGAGAGCTGTCATAAGAAGTAATGCATGAATTAGTTTTCAACTCTAATAGAAAAGCAATGAATAGTTTTTGTCATTGGATTTGCAAAAAATTTCTTCATAACTTTTTTTTTAATATTCTATACAGAGTTTTGTCTAATTTTTATCTCAAATTTATCCGGTTTAGTGAACCTATACATCCAGGCCATCTTGTTTGTCTTGATTGTGTAACTTTATCAAGTTCTTTTGAAAAGATTTGATAAATAGAATAATATTCTTGAATTGATATAAATGTCAATATAAACTAGTAAAGTTAATGGAATTATGTGTTAACAGTTGGTGAGTCACTACACTATTTGGTCGTCGGGTCTATACTGTGCTCTATCGGAACCGTGTCGTAGACCACAAGCACTGATTAAAGATTATGTGCAACAAACAGACCATAACTTCAAACCCGGTGGTCGTCAAAGAATAAGAAGTTTGTCAATGGAGAGGACCCGGAATGCGCTCAATCGCACAGTTAGAGCGACGACACCGACTAATATTAGAATTAAGGAATGGTTCGCAACAATCAATCATAAGTTCAATCGCATTAAGAAACAAACACAAGAAGCCCTTCACACAAACAGACACAACCCACTCATCCAAGAACAATGTGATTACTCAGGTAAATGTCAATCTTTAAAAGTGTCTCCCTTTAAATTAGCAAGCAAAAAAATTGAACCAAGAATTTAAACAAAAGATATCTAAAGGATAAGAGTTCACAATCTTATAAATCCCCTCAAATCACACTTAACTGCAAAGCATCTGAAAATTTTTCAGCCAAATGTCAAACAGTTTTAGTGTTTAATTTGAACTCAGAAAACAACAACAGATCAAAGTTGACTTTTTGTCACAAATCGAGGACATTTGAAGAGAGAGGAAAATTCCTATTGATTTAATCAATTGAGTGAATGCCTCAAACAAATCACATTTTCAGTCATCGATAGATAAACAGAGACTTTGAGAAGTCCAGAAGGAAAGGCTTTAGTTTGTCTAAAGTTTTACTGAATAGTGATATCCCTATCCATCAGTCCAGGGATTATTTGAGCGGAAAAACAAAGAGGGGATATTCCCTGTCATACAAAGAGGATCTTTGACAATAAATATAAGTAAATTGTCTCCGAATACCCAACTTATCCGTCAATTAATGTTTTAGTCATTTAACTGATTATAGAATATTAGCTTTGATTCCACTTTAATTTAATGTGAATTTTAAGACCATTTACAAAATCAATAGACTTTTGTCTTAAGATTTGAATAATTAGTTTTACAATTCGCCTGAAATAGAGCCTAAAATTCTTGTTATTTACCATCATTATCTTCTAAATTGGAATGATGATCAAGGTGGTTTCGCGATGCAATACAATTATATATTTGCTTGAATAGGGGACAACCCTGAGCATTTGATTGTCTTGGAATTAAATTGATAAATGATTACTTGTTATTTTATGTTCAGGTGATATATCATCGCTGTTAACACTCCGTCGTCATAATCATCACCAGTGCTGTCATAGTGAGAGCCACAGACTGTCCAACAGTCTGATCGGTCGGTCGCACGAAGAGCCAGTGTTTGGGTCGGGAAATATATTCGACTTAAATAACGATTGTTTGCCACAAAAGACATCACACATAAGACACACCCAAAACACTAATAATAGTAATCGCGTTAGCGATCAGTCCATTGAAGTGCAGCACAAAAGCCATCAGAGACTTGTCAGGAGTTCGTCCATTGACACTATTCAGGTACAAATTGATTAAAATTAGCGAACACACCACTCTAACTAAGGGCACAGCCTTCCTTTTGAAAAACAAATTATTATTAAAATAATTATTTATGCAAATATGGAGACAAACATTGTCTTATTAGCTCTTTTTTAAAAATTAGTAAACAAGGTACACTTTTCTAATCACCATTATCAATTCAATTCTATCGATGACTTTGACTAAAGACTATTTAACATTTAATAATCACAAAATGGGATAATAATAAGTGATCTTGTTTATAAGATTTGCCATATTTAGTAATTTAATACTTTGTAGACTCAAATTGAATTCAAATCTGGAAATTAAAAACTAATATAAGTTATTAGAACTCATAAAACAGTGATAAATACATACTCTTTGATTTAAAGATACAGGCTTAAATAAAAATTTACATTATTCTTTTTAGTCCTTCAAATGTATAAAATTATCATGATAGTGTTAGTGTTCAAAAAATGAAAGTTCCTCTTCAAATATTTGTTGTTATGTATCAAGAGTCAATCAGAGTGAAAATTCATTGACTTTTGTATCTCTTGTTTACTTTTTTCATTTTTTATTCAGTTAGCAAATTAGTGAACAAGTTGAATGATTCTAGAAATTGCCTTTCTTCAATAGTATACATTCTAAATGAGGTCTGAGCACATTCAGTAGTCGAGGCATGTATTGAATGTTTGTGTAGTTATCCGAATAGTTTTGTTAAAATTAATTTTTTCGAAAAAATTTGCGTTAAATTCACACGAAATTCACATTCATTTGAAGTCTAATCAAAAGCAATAATTCTTTACGAATGGAAAGGCTATTCATTCAAAGTTTTTATCTCATCGTATAATAGAGAAGAGCACAGAATTTATTGAAATAAAAGAGAGACAAATAAATTTTAGACCCATTTTTTGTGTTGAGGGGGAACCGACTGTTTCTCTCTCTCCGAAACTCGAGTCACGAAATCCCAAAAGTCTTTTGAGTCAATGATTTTGGTTTGAGTTTCAAATACAGGCTTTTGATGTAAATTATGTTCTGAAGTGCTCTTCAGGGATATACACAAAACGGCATAAGATTTAAATCTGTTTTCACCATTTCGTTCAGAATTTCTTATATTATTTTCTATTCTGTTCTACTCTTTTATCTGTTCGGAGAGAATTTAGAATAGAATTTATTCTTTCGTTTTTTCATAATATTCTGGGATTTATTCTATTTTACAGATTTGTTTCTTAATATTCTTTTGAAATTCTTTAACGATTCAAATGTTTTTTTGGGTTTTCTTTTGGCGATAATAAAATGTAATTGAAATTTCAAATAGGATTTCCTTTTATTTAAAATTTAAAAATTCCCAGATGAATCATCTTGATATATCATCTAGTTAATTGAATGCTTAAATCGGGAATAAACTTGAAAATTACATTCTAATTAATAGAAGATTATATTGAAATCTTCTAGTTTTCAAAATGAGCAAGATTAAATTAGTAGATTTTATTTAATGGCATAAAATATAATTGATGCTCAAGGCAAATTAATTTTAAAAATTATTGATCTAGTTTGTTTTCTTTTAAGTTTCTAATAATGAGATTAACATTTGAATAGAAATAAAAATGAAATCTGATTTTGTGAATAATTTATAAATTCAGGCCTTAAAGAGTGATCCATCCGTTGAATCAATTCGTTTAATGCATTGCATACCACAACCGCTCACACCTCCAGTGCCGGCGCCCAGAAGGACATTGCGTACACAGAAAACTGCATTCAGTAAAGTTTACGTAAATCACGATTTACTCCAAAGAACACAATCATTGGACGAATCAAATAATTGTCGCACAGAATGCAGTCATTGCTCTCATTGTAGTGAATGTCTAATAGATTTGAATCAATCTTCCGATGATTTTGATGTTATTCTCAATCATTTACATAAAACTCTCAATAAGACCAATGGAGACGACATTAATTCTGAGCTAAAAACTAATCTCCAATCAATGACCGCACAGACCATCGATTTATTAACCGGTAATGAAAGCAAAGATAAGAAGAAAACTACTTCTTCTGAAGAATTGGCCGAAATATTTACGAATCCATTAATCGATAGCAAAGATCCGAATCAATCAATTAGTTGTGATTTATTATATGATAGGAATACCAATAGTTTATCATCGGTTGTGGCCATTCAGCCCAATGCCAGCGCTGCCCAACTCAAGCAGAGCGCCGGCACTAGTAATCATTGCAATAAGACTGTAGATAAGACCGACAGCACAGCCACTGATCCGATGCCAATCAATAGAGGCTCTGATAATAACAGTTTTAGTGAAGGGGACGGTAGTAGTAGTAGTAGTGATACGACAACAGAAGCTAACATTTCCTCAAACATTGATTTGTTGAAAGAGTTCGACATTTGTTTCAATACTTCAGATGATAATCACAACACAATTGAGACAAACACTGGCCTTATATCGAACGGCACCTATGAGTATGACTCCATTGAACTCCAGAATGAGTCTATTGTCAAGAAGGCATCTATCGGTATGGCCGACCTCAACAATACGGACAGCACATCTACAGCTACTATTAAACAATACGACTTAAGTATTACAATAAAAACTTTTCGATCAATTTTTCTTTAATTCATGAATTCATTCAACAGTTTGTTTGTCGGAAGAACCGGAAGAAGTGTTGCAATCCCTTTCCAAATGCAAAAGAGGGCCGCTTTGTATTGACTCCAAATGTATAACAATTAAGAAACGTATTGGGAACGGGTATTTCGGTGATGTATTTTTGGCTGCCATTCCGTGCACTTCTGGTGCGGCTATTATTCAATTGGCCGTAAAAATGCTCAAAACTAATGCCACTCAACAACAAAAAGTATAACAAATTCACATATAATTCCGTCCCTAAACTTATTTAATATTTGCAGGCTGACTTCTTGAGAGAAGCACAGGTTATGTCAAAACTTGTCCACAAACACATAGTTCGCTTAATTGGGGTCTGTTGTGGCGACCCTTTTATGTTATGTATGGAATTGGCGCCTTTGGGACCACTCAATAGATATCTGGCACTCGAAGGGGGCAGACATTTGACAACAGAACACTTAATTACATTAATGCTCCAGGTGGCCAAAGCCATGAACTACCTGTGCGGTCAGAACTTTGTGCACAGGGATCTCGCAGCAAGAAATGTACTTTTAGTAAACGAGCACCTTGCTAAAGTCAGTGACTTTGGTATGTCCAGAGCTGTTGAGCCTCAACAACACTATTATCGGGCGAGTCGTGCCTCCAAGTGGCCGCTCAAGTGGTACGCCCCCGAATGTATATATTATTACAAGTTTACACATAAAAGTGATGTTTGGAGTTATGGGGTAACCCTCTGGGAAGTAATGGCAAGGGGTCAGATGCCGTATCAGGTATTTCACAACTCAATGCTCATGGTCTTTTTGATTAATAAATGTTTTTGAATAGGGTATGGATGGACAGGACATCCTTAGGATAATAAAAGACAACAAACGTTTGACAAAACCGGATAACTGTCCCGTAATTATATACCAATTAATGTGGAACTGTTGGCAATTCAAACCGGAGGACAGACCAACATTCCAACAGATATGCGATAGATTAGAAAGTTATCTAGCTAGTACTAAAACTTCAGCAGTTAATCAGTGAGTTATCATGGTTAGAATAGATATATTCCCTGGTTATATTAATTATGAAAATATCTCAAAAGAATGTTTTTCTAATCAATTTGTTTTTGTTATAGAATTGATATTTTTATAATAAAACCAAATTATTATCAAATAAAAAATGATTTTTCTTCTAGATGCTATTTTCTTTTTTTAGAAATTGAATTATACTTGATGATATTTCTCAAATAAATATCGATTTGTGATAATTATTGGGAGTCAAGTGGTTGTGCGGATAAGTATTACATTAATTCAAATAAACTTAAGGTTAAGTGTTATTTGTATTACTTGTGTTCTCAGTCATCCCTCACCCGATCCCTATCTCCTGAAACTCTTGGATTCTGTGCCTCAAATTATTGCAATACTTGTGCTGTGATTCACATCTCTAACTGATATTCATTGCTATTCATTGGATAATAAAAGTGTTGCAAAAAAGTATTCCCAAAACAAAAATCACGCGAAAAGAGATCCAATTATTTTCATCTATTTTCAACTGTTTATCCTTGGATTCAATTTATGAGAAACACATAAACAACACAACAACAAAATCTAATGAATGAAAATATTAGCTAGCTTAATATTAAATGTTGAGGATATTGTCATTTTCCAGAGAATTATGTTTTTATTTACTAATGAATTGGTTTTCAACGAAATGATTGTTTTTATGTTATTTGATATCATGTTTTGAGCGGAAAATATTAGCTCTTAATTATTAATTCAAATTATTTTATGATTTCCTCATTTCATATTAATTTATGTAATGATATCTCAATAATTAATTAAAATACTATTAATTTTATTAAGGTACTCATTATTAGCACTTTTTGCTATCGTATTGCAAATGACACGATTTCTTTAATACATTTTTGGTATTTTTTCAATTAACATGGCAATTTTACAATAAAATTTAATGAATTGATCTTGAATATTTAACCCGATTATTTGGTTGAATTGAGCGACAGTAATGCCCTCTCAATATATTCTGTATCGAAACTATTATTCTAAATACAAATTAATCAGATTCTATAGATATTATCAAGGTTAAAATATTTTAGCGATTTGATTGAGATTGAAATAGGCACTAAATTTTCTTAATTATTTGATCAAAAATCATGTTCACAAAAGAATAAACATAAATTTAGTTATTATAAAATATAAACAATTATAAAAATTTAAAATATTCAAAAGCAATGTTAATAAATGTCTTAAACTTTATAACACAATGGGTTTCATATCAAAGTATTTTTTTAGTGTTAACTGTAGTTTAAAACAGTAGCTAATTAGATAACTGGAGCGGGTTCAGTTGAATAAATATAGTTTTGTTCTTATTTAGTGCCTTGTTCATTTCTGTTAATAAGTGCATGAAATGGTGGAAAAAGATAAAAATTATTTAACATTTCTTTGCATATCTGTCACACAAATAAACGCATGAATTAATATTTAGAATGAATTTTGAAATGAATGCTCTTTTTGTCTCTTCATTCTTCGTGAATGATCTTGATGTTTGTTGTGAAAACTTGTTTCGACATAAATTCAAAGACTTATCTTAGAGTTTGCTTTTTCACGAAAGACTGGATGAAAATAAAACAGAATTTGTTTTTTAAAAACTGATAAGAGATTTGAGAGAAATTCTTCGTCTGAATTGTTCATCAAAAGAAAAGCTCAGATAAGAGAAATAGTTCTCAATTTGTTTAACAATTTTTTTTATCTCAAACCTATCGATCAATGAAAGGATTTTAGTGTCAAATAATCTCTCTTTAAACTAATGGTTAGAATTTCCAGAATTTATCCGTCAATTAGTGTTAAAGTCATTTAGCGATTATAAAAGACTTATTCGGATCCAATTTTTGATGATTTTTCATCGAGATCTTCATTGGAAGAGAAAAGATAAACACAACAAAAATCCAATTCAAACATACGTTTAGATAAAGTATTTGATTAGATATGACTCCAAATAAATTGCTTTACATCTGAACACAAATATATGTTTTCCAGTGAATTATCGTTTGGGGAAAAATAAACTATCTAAATTGCTAAATGTTCAATTGAACTGCTCCAGATTGTCCTTGACAGTCCCCATTGTATTGTATACTTAATAAGTAATAGTTTTTTATTATCTTGCAAATAAACTTATGTTGCAATGAGTCTGGTATCAAATTGTTGATGATTAGTTTACTTAGTTTAGCAAGGTTCAAAATATTAAGACAAACACTTACACTAGGTAATTTGGTCAAAATTGAGTTATCATAAAATAGTATGTATGATACTTCACAATCATTCTTAATCATATAATCTATCATAATTAACTCTAATTAATTTAAAACAAGTTTTAAAATCACAAAAGTGTCAAAAACTGTAAAATACTAAACAATTTAATTATACAACCTTTAATTTGCTTCATTTTCAAGCTATTTGCTTAAAATTTAAGGTATATTTCACAATGATCAGGTTATTTAAGTTGGTTCGGGTCACATTAATTCAATTTATTTTGAACTGCGACTAATTTAAAAGCCGCTCTCTCTCTCTCTCTCTCTCTCTCTCTCTCTCTCTCTCTCTCTCTCTCTCTCTCTCTCTCTTTGGTTTTCTGATTAATCGAAAAATTGATGTAAAATAGTTGTCCTCTCAATCAGTCGAATACAGAGTTTTACACTTGAATTACACTAAAAGGCACTCAACGTTCACTTCAATCGTGTATTTCGTTTAACTTTTTTGAATACAAATCAAAAAGCTATTAGTCTTTCGATTAGTAAAACATTTTCGAGTTTTAAGGATTAGTTGTTCGTCTTTAGAGGGTTTAAAAATAGATACTTTTTTTGTTTCTCAAAATCTTCTGGTTTTCAAATAATACTAATCTTGCTGGATTGTGGCTAACAATTTCTCTATGTACTCATTCATATTATTATCATTGGAACTAGATGATCTGATTGATTAACTTGAATAAAAGATTAATTTAGTTGAACTCTAACCCCAAAAGAGAGATGAATTGTTTTGATTCAACCATTCATTCATTGAAAATGTTGGCGATGTTTATGTCGACCAAAGAAATGCTTTCTTTTTGTCATTAAACGAATGAAAAATGTTTGTCTCGTTTTTCCATAAATCAAAACAAAATTGAAGAGTAATTGAGTCAAACATCGAGTCCTGAATATCAGGCAATGGATTGCTTCCAATAAATTACATATAAATCCTATGAATAGACTTTCAAAAAAAAAGTCATTCGGATTTGTATTAAATAAATACTATTAATCATGTATTCATTGAATTAATTAATTAAATTTTATTTTTATGTTCATTTTTCCTTGGTTGTGATCAAAACTTCAACAATATAAATGTGTTTATTTAAATATAACATGCTCAAAATACCATAGGACTTAATATCTTATGAGAATGAGTCTTAAAATTAATAAAATGTTTTTTCATAAAAAATAAAAAATAGTCTGCGATTGTTGACCTTGATCGATTTTATGTCAAGCTTTGTCTGATTTGCAGAAAAATTTCACATTAATACAAGCTTGTTTATTTAATGATTTTTTATTGCCGATTTATTAACAAATATCCATTTGTTAATTGATCTTGCTATAATCTCTGTATGACTTCAACAAATTTATAGTATATTCGATATAAATTAATTCAATCGATAACTTTTTTATCGAAAAAAAATTCTATTAAACAACATTTGACTCTATTTTTATGACACATAATGATAGATGAATAATTGATCATACTAATTTAATAGACCTTTACTGTAAGTGGTATTTTACTTGATTTCATTTTCTCCATTCAAAAATAATTTGTGCTTTCTTTTTTTTCAATTTGTTAATAGTTTATGTTGTCATTCAAACAATTGTTATTGTCTAGTTCAATCTCGTCTTATATCATTTTTATTGATGTGATCTAGCAAAAATGTTGTTAAGAGCAATTGCAATCACGGTAAATTTTTAAGAAGACCTTTTTTGAAAAATTTACAATAAATTATTTGATATTTATTTATGATTTCAAGCAAATGCCCTTGGTCTATTTCACATTCATCAATAATAAATCAGAGATACATGGTAATTTACTGGACTTTCCAAGAATTCTACAAAAATACACAAACATCAGGTAAAATACTCGGTTATAATATTATCAATTAAATTGTTGTCAATTAAGATACAAGATTCAATCTCCAAAAGTATCTGGATGGAACGGAATGATGAATGATCTATCAAACAATGTAAGAATTAATATAATTAATCTATTAACTAATTTTAATTAAATAATAATTAATAGCTGGCTGATATTTCTCTGACACCAATCGTTCAAACAGAAAGTGCTATGAAATTAGTGAAGTTCTCAAAAACTATATACTACTCCTCTTACGTGATTTTAAGTAAAGTGAATCAGTTTGAAATTAAAACTGATTTGATTGACCATGTCTACAAAATTGAGCAAACTGTCTGGCTTATTCTACTCTTGATTATAGCTCTCATATTATTTGTCATTCATATTGAGTTTATAGCCAGAGATGAATTGTTTGGAATCGATTGGTGGTATATAATCTGTATCATTTTTATTCAAAGTAAATAATGCTAATAAATATTAACTAGCGTAATTTGATTATTGATTTATTATATTTAGATTTTCCGTCAAATCTTAATATAAGTCCGACTTCAGTGTTGATAATGTTATTCGCGATCTGTTATTCATTACTATTTATAACAATTAATACCTTAATTGGTGTCCGAATAGTCGTTGTCTCCAAAACTCAAGAAATCAATTCACTCGAAGATATTCTTAAAGCAGGAAAGGTTGTGCCTGCTATTTATAAATCAACTAGCTTGGAAACATTACTGGTAAGTATTCTCAACAGTTTTAATGATTAAACAACGGTTTTGTTGTGTTTATAGTCGACGAGCAATAACTCCATTCATCAAAAGCTGTGGTCTTTAGTTAATTCACGAAAAGATCTGTGCCTAAGGATACCCCCAGCACATCTTAATGAAGAATCAGTTGGATATAACAAATTATTTTACCAAGCTTTACTTAATGGAATAGTTGTCACATTTGAGCCAGATTATTACAGTGACTTGATCATTTATGACTACTGTCGATATGTTCCTACAATGCGTTGGCACAGATCTCCACCCTTGGAGTCGTTGAGACTTCGATTTTCTTTTGGAATTCGAAAGGACCTAGATCAGAGATTGGTCAGAATAATTGATAGTTTGTAAGTATTTTCAATACCACCATGTTTAGGTTTTAATTGAAAAAATTGATTAATGAATTGTTTGAATAGAATCGAAATATTAAAAACAGCAGGGTTATTTGATAAATGGTTTCTTGATGATTTTGCCATGGTCAGCTCATTTGATAACCAACGGCCCCCAACAGAGTGTGCGAAGAATGTCGGAGACAATGATTCTAATCAATACATTCCAATCAATTTCTCAAATATGAAACACTTTTCGCGAATACTTTGTGTGGCGTTTATTATCTCTTATCTAATGCTTTGGATTGAAATTTTCAGATACCAATACATCGTCCGATTAATCAAGATTTCTCCTAGTTTAGATAGAAATTTATCCTTTTGAATATATTGAAATAAAAAAATCTTTACCATGTGAATATTCAACTTAAAAGGTTGTATTATTATCCGTTATTATTCCATAATACCTCTATCTTTTCAAACTTAAATAATCCCTTGAAATATACGATCGCAGATATATTGAATATATTTAACCTTCGAAATAACATTCAAAATGGAATTGACAAGTACAGTTCTTCAATTAGAAACAGTAATTATATTCGAAAATAATTGGAAACTTATGATACAAAATATAATTATTTTTTGTTATGAAAGACTAACCCAAACTAATAATTAGTATTTTTATACAATAAGATTATATTCGTATTTCATATAAAGAAAAATATCGAACAGAAAATTGAGAATTTGTATGATTAGAGTTAACTCATAAATAATAATAAGAATAATAATTATGGTTATTATATTAATTAAATAAAGGATATAAACAGAAATAATTACTGATTCTTGAAATTATTGAACGCAAAATTGAAAGTTTGTCTCATTTTAAAAACTCTAAAGGTTTATTTGAAATAAATAAATGAGGTTTATCCTTTTCAACTAGATAGATTTAGTTGAAACAGTAATGAACAATGCATTTGAAAATTATAGCAACATTTGTAAGTTTAATCTTGATTATTCTCATATTTCATTTAACGTGAATTGTTAACAAGCAATTACCCTTGGTGTATTACAACATTGTTGGTGGTAAAACTAGAATTGGTGGTAATCTAGTGGAATTTCTTAATTTAGTCAAGGCACAACATAACTTCAGGTATTTTCTTCTGATTGCAATTTGCGAATCAAATAATAATGTTTGAATTGAAGTTATGACATAATGACAGCACTTGGCAGAGGTTGGAATTTTCTAATGGATTCAATGGCCAAAAATGTAAAACAATCACTCAATTTGTAAAAAAATTTGAAACAATTGATTTTTCAAAAGGAAAGTGATTTCTCTATTAATCCAATTATTCAAACAGAAAATACATTGAATTCAATGAAATTTTCGAAAACAATATTCTATTCGTCTTATGTTATATTAAGTCAATCAAAACAAAAGAACGCAGAAAGTGATCTCATTGAACACATCTTTAATCTTGATCTAATTATTTGGACATTGATTTTGTCAAGTTTCTTCGCAATTCTATTTATCAATATTTTATTTAACAAAGTAAACAACAATTTGTATTTTATAAATATCTGGGAAATATTGAGGATTTTACTAGTTCAATGTAAAAATAACGAATTATTGAACAATTATTTATAAATTTTACAAATTTTTAGATTATTCTCCTCGTATCAAACTGAGCTGGTGGACAACTTGGATATCGTTTTATATTCTGTGCTATACATTGATTTGGATTTTAATCAATACATTGATTAATATTCAAATAGTTGTTGCACCTAGCTCTGACAACATTGATTCAATTGAGGATATATTGAATGCTGAAAGTGAAGCACAACCTCTGCCTGCAATTCATAGAGATTCTAATTTGCAGACATTTTTGGTAAATTAGAATTCACTTATTTCAACAATCAAAATTATGTTTTAATCATATTTTTGACATTATTTTGATCTAGTCAAACAATAATGACAGTTCTTACAGAAAAATATGGGAATTGATAAGAAGTCATCCAAATCTGTGCCTTAAAGTTGCTCCCAATTCAACGGATGGTGAATCAATCGGGTACAATTCACAGTTCTACAATCATTTAATAAAAGGAATGGTGGTTTTATTTGAGCCAGATTATTCTGTATCTATGATGCGCTACATTTATTGTATGAAAGTTCCAACATTGAATTGGCACATAAGTCCACCCCTTAATATATTGCCGCTCAGATTTGCCTTTGGATTTCGGAAAGACCTCGATATCAATGTTATTAAATTATTTAATAATAGGTCTGAATAATAAAAATTTGTTCAAATTAACCTAAACAAGTTATTTTTCCAGTATTGAACGATTAATATCAGCAGGCTTATTTTCCAAATGGTATATGGACATGGATATTATTCATAAATTATTAAGAAATAGGCCATCCATCAGATGCGTAGACGGTTCAGAGTCTGATGACTCGGTTTATACCCCAATTCAATTTGTAAACTTTAAATATGTTTCGATCTTGTTCATAATTTCTATCATGTTGAGTTTTTGTTCCTTATTAATTGAAATTATCAGATTTAAATAGAAGTAATGTATTTGACAATTGCCTTCTATTTTGTTTTACACTGAAGTGTAATCTCTTGAAATATACAATCGTTAATATATTGAATTTATCTAACCTTCGAATTAGCATTCAAAATAATTGACAAGCACGTTTCTTCAATTAATTATAGTCATTAATTTTTAAAAAAAAAATCGGTTACTTATGATAGAAAATATAATTATTTTGTTTTGAAAGTCTCAGATCACCCAGACTCATAATCAGTATATTTTTTATACAATAATAATATAATAATATATTCACATTTTATGTGAAGGAAAAAATCGAACAGAAAATTGAGAGTTTCTATGATTTGACTTTGACTTAATTCAATGGTTATTATATTTATTAAACAAAGGATATAAACAGACATAAGTATTGATTCTTGAAATTATTGAACGCAAAATTGAGAGTTTGCCTCATTTTAATTATTTTACGCCTATTCAAATAGAGATCAACTAGGTTTATCCTTTCTAACTAGACGCATTTTGTTTTTCAAATTGTAAAATAAGAATGCATTTGAAAATTATAGCAACATTTGTAAGTTTACTCTTGATTATTTTCAAATTGCAATTAACTTTAATTGTTATCGAGCAATTACCCTTGGTATATTACACCACTGTTGGTAATAAAATCACATTTGGTGGTAATCTGATTGAATTCCTTAATTTAGTCAAGGTACAACATAACTTCAGGTATTTTCATTTGTTTGTAATTTGTGGGTGAATTAATCATGTTCAAATAAAAGTTATGAAATAATGACAGCACCTGGAAGAGGTCCGAATTTTCTTATGAATTCAATGGCAAAAAAGGTTACTCTTTCACTCAATCTGTAGAAAATTTTCTTATTAACATTTTCTTTCTAAAGGAAAGTGATTTCTCTATTAATCCAATTATTCAAACAGAAAATACATTGAATTCAATAAAGTTTTCGAAAACAATATTCTATTCCTCTTATGTTATATTAAGTCAATCAAAGCAAAAGAATGCAGAAAGTGATCTCATTGAACACATTTTTTATCTTGATTCAAATATTTGGATACTGGTTCTATCTAGTTTCATTGCAATCTTGTTCATCAATTCTTCAATTAATAAAGTCAAGAATGACAAATTGCATTTCATTAATTTCTGGCAAATACTGAGAATTATACTAGTTCAATGTAAAAAGAAACAAATTATTGAAAAATATTTGATTTTGTGATTGAATTTATATAAATATTTTACAGATCATTTTCCTCGTATCAAATTGAGCTGGTGGACAACTTGGATATCATGTTATATTCTATGCTATACATTGATTTGGATTTTAATCAATACATTGATTAATATTAAAATAGTTGTTGCACCTAGCTCTGACAACATTGATTCAATTGAGGACATATTGAATGCTAAAAATGAAGCTCAACCTCTGCCTGCAATTCATAGAGATTCTAATTTGCAGACATTTTTGGTAATTCACTAATTTTAACATCAACATGTTTTATTTATATTTTTAAAAAAAAATATTGATTTAGTCAAACAATAATGACAGTTCTTACACAAGAATCTGGGAAATGATAAGAAGTCATCCAAATATTTGCCTGAGAGTACCTCCCAATTCAACGGGTGGTGAATCAATCGGGTACAATACAGAATTCTACAATTATTTAATAAAAGGAATGGTGGTGTTATTCGAGCCAGATTATTTTGTACCAATGATGCGCTACATTCATTGTATGAGAGTTCCAGCAATGAATTGGCACATAAGTCCACCCCTGGATATATTGCCGCTCAGATTTGCCTTTGGATTTCGGAAAGACCTCGATATCAATGTTATTGAATTATTTAATAATAGGTAAGAATAATAAAAGTTGGTTCAAATAAACCTAAACAGATTAATTTTTCAGTATTGAGCGATTACTATCAGCAGGCTTATTTTATAAATGGCACTTGGATATGGATATTATTCATAAATTTTTTAGAAGACAGCCATCCATCAAATGCGTTAAGGCTTCAGAGTCTGATGACTCGGATTATACCCCAATTCAATTTGAGAACTTTAAATATATTTCGATTTTGTTTATAGTTTTTATCATGTTGAGTTTTTGGTCTTTATTAATTGAAATAGTAGTAGATGTATAAATGAACTAGAACAGATTCGAGAGGATAAAAAGTTGAATTTGAAAACTTGAAAATCAACTCAAAAATAGCCTTCTATTCTTGAGTTTATTTATTCTTGAGTACAAGTATTTAATAATATAATTATTTTGTTGACAACAAATAATATCTCAATTTATTCAAAAACCCAATAAAGTTAAATACATTATTTTTCTGTACTCTCATTAAATTTAAATAATTACTCGAAAATATCGACCAAAAAATTGTGAGTTTATAATATAAAAATGATATAATATAAACTTTATATAAAATGAGTTACATTTAGCTTTCAATCGACAGATTTAAAAAAAAATGTAACTCATTTTATATAAATATTTTTTTTATCAATTTTTTTTAATATATTTGATAAATAAATATTTGAATTTAAAAAGGAAATTCATTTGAGAATAATAGCAACAAATGTAAGTTTAATATTAAGTAATTTTTTCAAATTACATTTCAACATTATACATTGTATGTTATCAAGCAATTACCATTGATATTTCACTATATTGTTGGTAATCAAACCAAAATTGGTGGTAATTTATTGGAGTTTCTTAATTTGATCAAGTTCCAGCACAACATCAGGTATTTTATATTGCTTACCTTGTTCATTTTTAAGTCTGTTATTTGGATTTTATTTTAAAATTCTTAAATTTTAGTTATGACATAATGACAGCACCTGGCAGAGGTTGGAATTTTCTCATGAAATCATTGGCCAAAAATGTAATGCTTTCACTGAATTTGTGAACAAAATAAAAATAATTATTTTTTTTAAAGGAAAGCGATTTCTCGATTACTCCTATTATTCAAACAGTGAGTGCATTGAATTCAATGAAATTCTCGAAAACAATATTCTATTCGTTTTACGTTATATTGAGTCAAATGAAACAAAAGAGCACAGAAAGCGATCTCATTGAACACATATTAAATCTTGATCCTAATATTTGGGCATTGGTTTTATCTAGTTTCATAGCAATCCTATCTATCAATTCTTCAATTAATAGGTCAAAACTCAACAAATTTCATCTGATAAATATCTGGGAAATGTTTAGGATTCTACTTGTTCAATGTAAGCATAATCTAGTTTTTGAACAATAATTTGTATTTAATTTCTTTTCAATATAATTAATGTTGTTTTTAGATTATTTTGCTCGTATCAAATTGAGCTGGTGGACAACTTGCATATCTTTTTATATTCTGTGCTATATATTAATTTGGATTTCAATCAATACATTGATTAACGTTCATATAGTTGTTGCACCTAGCTCTAATAACATCGATTCGATTGAAGACATATTAAATGAGGAAAGCGGTGTTCAACTTCTCCCTGCAATTTATCAAGATTCTAAATTACAGACAATTTTGGTAAATCAATAATTGTCGAGGAGCATATTGATATTAATAATGATGTAACATTTAATTAATCTAGTCAAATAGTGAAGACCCATCTTATAAAAGAATCTGGCATCT
>JAQGCQ010000186.1:0-19123 GCA_034699945.1 Chamobates pusillus
TTAACAATACATGTTTTTCAATGTACCACTAAAGGTGAGAGTACAAAATAATTTATAGGTTGGTCATCAATTTGCTAGTGCACAGTGAACTCATGACTCTCATATAGTTTGTCTTATATTTATTGAATACTGTGGTTCTAATTAAGTGTTGCCTTTCCTACTGTTTGTTACTGTGATTATATGTCGAGTGTCTTATTATATCAAATGTCAAATAAAAAATAATTTCTATTTGAAATCAGAGAAAGCAATTGATTTGTTATTCACTCGTTTTTCTCATTCATTGGAATCTTATCTCAAAAGAAAAATAATTTTGATTACAAACTATTTGCTGAACATAATTGCAGTACACCTGAAGTGACACTCGTCAATAGCTTAACCTTGAGCAAAATCTCACTTTTTATTCTATAATAGATTATTATCTAACATAACTTATTAGTGATGTCGATCAAAATATCTAGCATGATTAATAACTTGAGAATAAATTCATCAATATTTGCTGCATAGAACAGGTATAATAAGAGCTACATTTACATCCTTGATAGAAATTTGAAACCACTATTAGCACTACTGCTACTATTCCTACGACAAGAATATCACCATTGTGATTATACTGGACATAGAGCAATTTATTTTACTAAACCATGATAATCCAGGCGACACTTGGAAACCCTGGTGACATCTAGCGTAAATGAGACATACCGTATAGTCTATAATTGATTTATAGAGTGTTCCCAAATCAAACTGAAGCCATCGGTCAACAGAAGCCCGTTCTTCGGGATCGCTCGGATATAGTGATGACTCGGGTGCATATTGATTGCACAGGTATGTCATTACAGCCCTACTTTCCCATAGCGTTAGGTCTTCGTCAACAAGTGTGGGTACTGTGTGTGCTGGATTGATCTAGGGAAAACACAAAATTGTTGGTTATATAATGTGATAAAATTGATCTTGTCACAATAAATAACCATGGTTTACATAATTGAACACAAAATATAATACTTGAAGGAATTGTGGCTCGAATTGGTCACCATTGAGCACATCCATCGGTTTTATGTTGACCTCAATGTTAAGGTGTTTGGCGACCATCAGCACAGATCTGGAGGGAGGCGATAGATCCTGGTAGTAGAGGTCGATTGGCATGTTTTAATCTTGGTTAAGTATAAAAATCTAAGAAATAATCTATGAATGAATGAACGAAATGTTGTCTTTCGAGTAAACGTTTGAAAAATATGTCTTCAATTTGTTTGAAGAAAAAGTTATAGAAAATTATTAATCCATAGATAATGAGAATACTGTTTGCCTACACCTTAGCCTATTTTCGCTTCACCTACAGTCTAACCCAGTTTTTTCATTTGCTTATTAATGTTTTTCAATGATGATTGCCTTAATACTTAATAATATTGCTCACAATCAACAGCTAATGTTTGTATTCAAATAAGGTTTTATTACTCCATTTTTATTCAATAAATTATAATAATATATATTTTAATAAGAATTTTATTTTTTGTTATTAAATGTTGATTTGAATGTTGAGACGACTTATGTGAGGTTAACTTGGAAATTATGATAGTCACCATGAACAATTATCAATGCTCTATTTACCAAATATTCAAATTAAGATAATATTTGTTTGCACTTCATATGGATTTCAGAAAACACTAAATATATAAAGATTAGAATCTTTAAGAAAATTTTTAAAAAATTGACTCTTGATTAAAAGACTCTAAAAATTAACTTAATATACAATTTTTATTGTTTATGTATAACAATAATAATTAGTTGTATTGAGAGCTCACTAAACCCACAAAACATTTAAAAACATAATTAAAATTTATGAGCTAGTTCATTTAGCTCTCTCTCTCTCTCTCTCTCTCTCTCTCTCTTTCTCTAAATCCTGGGTCATCAAGCTCCGTCGGTCTAGGGAGGGGTATAGGGAGGGGTAAAATGGCGGCCTCCATAGACCTAATGTCAAAATTTTCTCAAGCCAGAGGGGGGGCTATACCTGCATACTCGTCCTGAAAGGCATTGAAAAAGTTTTACACCAAAGTATACCTCTTTGGGACAACTTCTTTAGACTTTTCGTATAAATCAGAGTTGAAAAATGATTCAAAATTTATATGCTTTGCATTCGAAGTTTAAACTTTTATCTATTAAATGTCAACTCTGATTATAAGAAAGGTGCAAAGAAGTTGTCCAGCGCCTTGGTGCTTCTCTGGATAGATTTTTCAATGCCTTTCTGGTCGAGTATGTATACCTGTAATGTTAAAAATTTTCAAAATCCTAGGGGGGGTATTTGGCAAAATTTCAATTCTAGGGGGGTATTTAGGCTGGACCCCCCCCAGTGATGACCCATGCTCTAAATGTATTTTAATTAATTAATTGAAATCTGAGAAATATTAAATCAAAGTTTTATTTAATTTATTGCAATATTATTTGATATAAAATATTCTCAAATAAAATAATTAAATTAAATTATTATATTTATTAACAATAGTGAGCAAGTATAGTAGTTTAGCTGATTGATAATTGAAATTAACTGCTAAATATCGAAGATCACAGTTTTTAAATGGCATTTTATGAAATAATCAAGGCTAATTAATCAGAAAAATACTACCTAATTTTAGTTTAAAGATTGACATGGTTCATTTGACTTGAACAAAAAAATACAAATAATTTTAAATTAAAACAAAAAAAAATGATAAATGAATTAATAACTAGAAAAATATGATAACCAGAGAACAGTGATATTCGAGGTCACAATGAATTTCATTTTTAATAAACCATTTTCCTATACTTTGATATCAGACTTATTATTGTTGTTATTATTGTTGGAAAACATTTGATGAAAGTCTTTGCCTTTAAATAATAAATCGATTTCTTTCTTATATCTGAGTTCAACGGTTTTGCGTTTCATTTTCATGGCTGCGGTCAGCATATCGTTGTCTGGCGTCCATTCTTCGGCTACTAATCTAATGCGGACCGGTATCTCTTTTTTGCTGATACCGGACGCCTGTCCTGTTTGTACGATTGAAGTGTAGACCCTTTTATTTACTTCAATATTAATACAGAGATCATCGATTTGTGCGCCCTTCAGACCCAACTCCTCTCCCAATTTTAAGAGATTCCTTTGGTTGGGACTGACCAGTGCTGTCACTTCGTTACTATAAGTGCCACCGCAAACGCATATGTTGTCCACATATGGACACGACTTCATCAATGCTTCGATCTTTACATCAAATTAAACCAATTGTTAGTAAACTTTATTAATAATTCTTCGAAAAATATTAATTTCAACTTGATCATTAACTATTTCGAGTAGAAATTGATATTCGCTAGATGCTTTTATTATTATTTATTGAATTAACCTAGGCTATCAAAATACTAATAAAACAGAATTTTTGGGAAAACTACGTAAGTTACTTCTAATAAGAAATATTTAAGAATTAAATAATCAAGGTTATTTCAAGCATGGTTCTGTCAAATGATTGATTACAAATAATAAATGATTTGAGAAAAAAATGCGTTTCTAATTATTTGTGTCAAAAATAGAGCGAAAACCGAAAAAGTTTTATATTGATTCCTAATTAAAGTCAAACAAAAATTAATAATAAATTCAAATGAAATAAATGTGAAACTTCTAACGAAACACTATTTTGCTATAAAAATGATAATTATTGCAATCAATTTAAATTCATCGTTCAATTTTCAAGGGCTGTCTCTGTCTGTCAAATGAAAGTCAAATGTATTTTTAAGAGGAAAGTCATAAGAATTAAAGACAATAATTATATTATTGACCGTAAAATTGAATTAAAACATAACTAATAGTTGAAAAATAGTAGAAAAACATTATCTGTAAAAACAATGACCCAATACTTCGCAACGGAATTGTTTTTAATGTGTTTTCCAATAAAAACAATCAGTTATTTAATTGAAAGAAATTTTAATGAAAATTCTATTCATATGACTATTGAAAGAAATTCCTGTTTTAACTGTTAATGAACTGAATTTTTTGTTTTGGATTTTGAAAAAATGAGTCAAATGATTGAAAAGACATTAATTAAAAATAATTTGCAAATAAATGACTGAAAAATGTTTGACTCACTTTTCCGAGTGATATATATTCTCCGTTTTGAAGTTTAATTAAATCCTTTCGGCGGTCAATGATTTTGAAGGTTCCGTCGGGAAATAGTTCCCCGATATCGCCAGTGTAAAACCACTGGACACCATGCTCATCCAATTTAAACGCTTCCAGTGTTTGGTCGGGCAGTTTGTAGTAACCAATTACTACGGAATCGCCCCCAATCAGTATCTCTCCCCTTGGATTTGGTTTGTCTGTTCGGTGATACCCTCCCTATTTCGGATCAGTTAATAATTTGATCTGAATAATCTCTCAATTAACGATTTACCTCGTCCCAATCGATCAGGTTGACTTTTACGCCTTGCAAGGGTGCTCCTACTCTTCCATATGACAGGTCATCGAAATCCATACCTTTGAATAATTGTAAATAGTTATTAAACTTGATTAATTTTAATTAATTATAATAATAAACATACAGAGAACGGCACCCAAAGTCTCTGTTGCGCCATAACCTGGTTAAATAATTAAGAATATATCAATATAACGATCAAGATGAATGAAAATGTAAAAATAAAATACCTTGAACAAGCGTTACATCAAGGGCAGCTTTAATGATTGACTGAGTTTTGGCATTTAGAGGGGCGCCTCCCGTGATCATAAACCTGAGTTTTCCGCCCAATTGTTGCTGGACTTTACTACAGACCAATCTATTAACTAAATGACAGTCATATCCTCTTTGAGTCCACACAGATTTATAGCCCATAATATATGTGAAAAAGTCGACCGAAACCGGAGTTCGAGCGTTGAGTTTGTCGTGAACTTCCTTAAGAATTCTGTCCAAAACCAGGGGAACAGTTGTCATAACTGTTGGCTTTAAAAGTTTGACATCACATTTTTGACCCCGAGCCAATCCGGGAGCCGAGTCTGTTAGAGTGAATGGTGAGGCATAACCTATCTTTACACCTCCTGTAAAATAAAAGTAATGTGGTTTTAAAAAAATTAACATACTTAAATTACATAATTTTAATAATCATTAGATTAATATAAATTGTTTGACCCTGAATCGAAATTTTATTTTTAAAGTGATTTTGCCTTAATTGTTAAAATACATATTGAATGAGTATATATAATGTATAATAAAATGTAAGTAAGAAAAGTGTTTTTACCGTAAAATAAGAAGAATTCAATGGTGAGCTCCAAGACATGAGCCAATGGCAAAAACGCAATATAAGTATGACTATGAGCTTCAGCTATTAGATCTTTGACCAAGATCATAATTCCATTGGCAGATCCGCCCACCATTTGTCTATGTGTTGCAATCGCGGCCTTAGGTGTACCGGTAGTGCCAGACGTATACATAATGACAAGAGGGTCTTCCGTTTTTGGCCGTTGGAACTGAATATCTGAAGACTGTGTGCCTACACTTTCCAACTGTTGCAGTGATTGCAGATTAATATTGTCGGGAAAGCCATCAGTTTTAAGACTATCGCTATTATTGTTATTGACGTAAATAATGGTCTGAACGGTCGGTAATTGACTGATAAGTGTCCGCATTTTTGGCAACAAATCACTCGAAACTATCGCTAATTTGATTTCGGTTTGATTTATACCATAAACTATTCCGTCGTCGCCTTTAATGAAACAAATATTTAAAATGTTATCATTTATTCAAAAGTTGTGCCATTTTTAATTCAAAAAATTAATTAAAAACTTCAATAAAAATTTTGCTGATTTTATAATTTGGCGACAAATTGATCATGGTGAAAAATAATGAGTTTCAGAAAGTTAAAGTTCATTTTTTATTCTACATTCCAATAAAAGAGTTAAGGAAAGGGTCGTTTAACGAGAAAATAATAATAACTTTAAGAGAGAAATACGAAACCAGTTTTTGAAAGGCTTTGAAAATAATAGAATTATTTTTAGTGAACCTTTCATAGGATTTTCCCCAAAAATATTAAGATCATTGAATTTGATCAGTGAATCGACCCCTAAGATCAGGTCACATACTTTCGCTTAAGTGGGGTTAGGGTCCCAATAACTAACTAATTTAGGGAACTGGTTCTAAAAATAATGAACTCTTGACTATTGAAAGAAGAGGATGAGTGGAAGCACTTCATGACATTAATTACTGATTAATAAATAGAGTAAAGAAAATAATTGTTTTTATACCTAAATTGGAGAATAGTGTAACAATACAACCACCCAGTCTTGCTACGGCCTGTGCACATAGAAACCACTCCACACGAGTCTCGCACAGAATTAAGACTTTGTCCCCGAAGGACACGCCATTAGCCATAAGTCCTTTGGCCAGCGATCGGGTGATGACATCGATTTGACCATAAGTGAGCCATTTGTAATCACTCAGCTTATACTTCTTAAGGGATCGGCCGTCCACTCGTTTTGCCTTTCCGTCCGTTCCCAGACTGTCTTCAGAGGACAGCACTTCTCTATAACCTTAGTTTTAATAAATTTGTTAAACAATTAGAGAAAAAAATTAATATTTTATTTCTTGAGTTCAAATCGATTTAACATTTTTTTCATAGATTATCGCTTTTTGGCAAAACTTTCCTCGAATCTGACAAATGTTTGGAAAATTTTTGTATTTGTTTTGCTTATTCTTGATTTATTAGCTATTTATTCAAGATGTAAAATCATATAACAGATAATCATTAATAAATTATTTGTTTGGATTTTCAAAGAAGTTTTTTACTTAAAAACTTTCTTCTATTCAATAATTTAATACATAATCAATCAATAAATAAAAGTTTAAATGACTAAAATGTGCATGTTGCATAACTTGGTAGGTCCAAAATCAAAGCGAAAGTAAATAAAAAGTGAGTAATATTTTATTGTTTGAAAGTTTTGTTGTTTTCGCAAATTATTTGTTTTGATAACAATTGTGTTTCGCACTGTTTTATGAATTAGACTGTAATTATTAAAAGTGAAATACAGTGTGATTCGTAATAAACCAGTTATAGAGTATGTGTTATGTTTGCTAATAATTACTGTCACTATTGTCTGTCTTTTTCTACGAATACATATTTTTTTTATGAATGAATGAAAATAATTTAGTAATAAATTCTTGGTTTGTTTTCTAATTTCAATTTAAATAATGAGTTGACTTCAAAGACAAGCAATAAATAACTCATGTTTTCAATGATTTGAACAAAATTATCTCATCATTGAAATAATCAAATTTATTATTCTAACATCCAATGGATAAATATTATAAACAAGCAATAATTTGCAATTCATAACATAGCATCTGGTCAAGTTTGAAGGTTTGTTTTGGAAAATACTCTTCTAAATTGTAATTATCAGGTTAATAATTAACTTACATGTAGATTTAGATTAATTGCAATAATAATAAACCTGCAAATTATTCTTGAGTCAAAAAAGATGATCGTAATATTTATTTTTATAAAAAGTTATTAATCTATTGATAAATTGGTCAAAAGATTTACTCAAATAATGATGAGGATCCAAATCATTGATCCTGTTCTTAATCCTGTGTTTAATGGCTTTAAAGTTCAGATCAAATTTTTAAATATAAATCGGAGTAAAACTTATTGAATACTTTTATAGATATTTACCGTATATTAAGACTTAATTAATTCTGAATTAAATATTTTTTTCAAATGTCTAATAAAAGTCCATTGAAAACCATTAAAATTCAAAATAACAGGAAAAACTAATTATTAATAAATAATTATTGAGATAATATTATAATTTTAGAAAATAAGCCATTTCTTTATAAAAGATTAAATTTGAAGATTTAAACTCAAAACATTAAACAAGGAAAGTAATGAATTAATTGATGTCTCGACCACTGATTTCATTGAATTTGCGATAAAATGTCTTTCAAATCAAATATTGAATTAATATTTTGGCTGCAAATCAATAAAATAAGAAAAATAAAAATTGACTCAACTATGAAATTGAAGGCTAAATAAAATTATTTAATGCAAGAAATAAATAAATAAAATACATACCCAGGACAGGAGTGTGCGGTCCATGATATGAGGTCAGACATTCAAGAATCTCAGTAACAGTGGGCCTCATTACTGGATGAGTGATCTTATCTTGGTTGATTACCCAACAACTGTTCGGATCGTTGGGGTTCTCCAATTTGGAGCGGACTCTGTTTGCTTTCTTCAATTTGATCCATGGCTTCTGCTGGAAGTAGTAGTAGGGAAGGGTTGCATACGTGTAGACATTAACCACAACTTTGACCACAAATATGAAGACAGGTACCAATATTGTCCTCTGGTACGACATTTAGCCTCCGGTTTCGACTACCGCTCACTTTTTTGTGATTTAATGAAGAAATTCAAAAAACTAGTTTCACATCAAAAGCGCGTGACTTTTGATTTAATACTCTTATAATGTTTTCAATTAATTGAATTAAAAACTCTTAAAAATCTTCAGTTATTCATAACATTCATAACATTGAAGAGAAAAACATTCTTCACTTTAAATGATAGATATTTTTTGTCTCAAAAAAAATATTTGTGGTTTTGAATAAAAAAATTTGTTGAATTTCAACCGCAGTTTCAAAATATAGACTCAGATTAGGGGTCGGAATATTGAACGCATAAAAAATTGTTCACAATTTTCGATATCTTATCTTTAGTTTAATTTTTGAGTCTTTTCTGAAGGAAATCCTTCCGATCTGATCGACGAGTTAATCAGATAACACCACCTCTTTTGTCTTAATGTCTGTCTTTTGCACTCAACTAATGATTATAACAAATATTTTTTTCAAAAACTCAAACCATATCTCAAAGCAATGACTTTGAGATCAAAAGTATAATCAAAAAAATATTTGGTTATCCTTTGAGACGAACTTCTTATTATTTAAGTATAGAATTGAACCAAAAATTAGTACAGAATTTGCAAAAATTTAAAACAATTTCAAATGACTCACAAAAACATAACAAATCAAAAATACGTTTCTTCGACAAAACTGTCAAATGTTTTCTTCAGAAAATGAGTCGAAAATATATTATTCAAACTTTTAGTAAAATTCTCAATAAATATGACACAAATCTTATTCCGATCACTACTAAAGAGGAAGTTCTCTCTCACACTATTAGTGAAAACAAAAACCACTTTTCATACACTTATTAAAAATACAAACTTTTGTTTGTTTTCTTCTCTTCTTTTTAAACAATAAATTAAGTCAAAGGAAACGGTGTTTTGAAGAGTACGGGTGATAACAACTATCCATGAATTTGATAGACAGTGGCTTTGGATCGCAATGATCTGTAGTTGAAGAGAGAGTCGCGGCTCCCATAGTATTTGATGCAAGAGAACCAGTCAATGATAGAGAGAGACCTTTCGAGGATTAGCACAGGTATATACACGTATTGATGGAGAGCACAAGCATTAGCCTACCTGTTCAAGGTTTGTTTCAATACTATTGGCTTCGGGGGCTGTAATATCTAAGATCTGTGCCTTTTTACAGCTTTTAAACGTACAGAACACTTGCACTGCACAGTGAGATATTTTTAGGAATCCCCACTGGAGTTATGGATTTCACTCAAAGTGTATTTTCACAGTATTTACACCAATATTCAAATTTTGTTGTCATTTCATGTCTTGATGTAAATATAGATTAAATTCCAGACAATTATGTATTTAATACACAAATATATTTGAATACAATTTTCATTTATTTTAATTTCAATATTTATTAAATGGCGAGTCTTATCAATGTCAGTGCACGAATTCGGCAGAATTAGAATAATTCACCTTGCGTTGAACGCATTTATAGTTGACCTTGATCATCTACTTGTGTTTTCTATAATAAACTCTTAGAAGTAAACAATGTAATCGAGGTTAAATCAAACTAAAGTCAAATTTTTAATCACTTAAAGGTTAAGAACATATTAAAAATCAACTCTTGATACAATTTGGTTTATTTAAACTTAGTATTAAAATTATCTTTAAATGTGATTTACGTTTAAAAGACCTGTTTTTGAAATTTGAAGTCAAATTGAAATTGACGTCAGTTTCGGAAAAATTAGTATTTATTTTAAATGCATTTTTTTTTATGAAAAAAGTTGTTTCCGTTGTCAACAGTTTTATCGTAAAAACTATCAGACAATAAATTGTCGAAAACTTTTAGCTTTCAATTGTCTTTCAATGTCTTTATTTTCATGAATTTCTTGTTTTGTTATGAAATTCTTCAGGCATTCAGTTCTTTATTCAATACTTTCTTTTGCAGACATTTTTCTTTACTTGAGTTCACTTATCGCTAATTATCCGATGAATAAAAATTACTGCAAATATTTCTAATTAATTAAGAGACTGAAAACCAATTTCATAACAAATTCCACTCCTTTGGAAAATCAAAATTTAATGATCTTTTTATGACATGCTCACAAATTACCAAGATATTATTTATAAATAATTTAGAGCCAATGTAATAAAATGATTTAATTGGTAATAATTGGTAATAAATATAATGATAATTTTTTTTTCGATTTTCATCTTTTGATTCATTGTTTTCTTTAATTCATTTCAAAAAATAATAGTTTCGAAGCGATTGCTCTAAAAGTTTAGTAATTCATTGAAAATTTGAAGAAAAATAAATGAAAAAATAATTATATTAAACTTGAACTAAATATTTGCGAAAAAATGAAAGTAAATTATTTTTTGTGTCACTCATTCATAAAATTAAACTTTGCTTAAGATTTAATACCCGAGCAACGAATTGCATATTATTTCAAAAATACCCAATTCTTTTTTCTTTGCTTTATGACCAAGTAACATTATTAGAATGCATTGAATTCTCCCTCCCCCTCCCTTCCTCTTCTCTCTCACTAATCTCTAAAAATATTTGAGGTTAATGAATCTTGAACATTTTGGAATATTGGTAGGAAATTAATAACATAACTGTGGGCTAAATTAAAGCCCAAAAAATATATGATTGGTTTTATTTTTCGTCATCCAATTGGAGGGAAGACGTCATCGGGTGTTCATACGTCAGATGATCAGAACAGGTGTACTTCACACTATACCTGTCTTCTTGGAATCTGAAGAGAACAGGAAAACTTATGTTTACTTTTGGAAAGTTTTGGAAAATTGTTTTATTATTAAAGAAGTTGCAAGAATATTGATCTTGGGTAGTTTAGCTAATAAATTGCTGATAATATTTAATGTGGAAAATACTTATTCAGTATTAAGGAAAGTATTTGCAATTTCATTGAAATTATCTCTATATTAATGATAATTGTATTAATTTTGAGATATTTATTGATTGCAAACTAATTCTAAGTGAGTCATTGTCTTAAACCGTTTAATATCTAATCTAGTTCAAATTTATTTCAAAATAATTGTGTTTTCAAAAACTTTTGATCAAGGTTAAATTACAGAGAAATTAAAATGTAATTTGTAAAATGACTTATTAGAGGTTAATGCTCTAGGTTATTTTAGTTGAATATTAAAAGTATAATTGGGGGATTGCACCAAGTTAATTGATTACAAATTTTAAGATTATTTACGAATTAATTTTCAAATTAAAATCAATTTATTAAAAATATTAACTTGATTAAAAGAAAATAGAATAGAAACAAATTATGCCTTGGACACATTATCAGCGTATTCATCGGCAAAGTTGCCAGATGGACTATAATTACAAACAACATAAGCACCAAAGTGACCTTTACTTCCTTGACCTCCACATAGAGCACATCCGAGGCCAGTACTCGCCTTCCATACCATTTGAGTGAATTGACCAGTTCCTTTAACATAACCAGCCTTCTTAAAGTCGTAGCCTTTTTGTGTACTATACCTGTAGAAAAAAATTTAAAAATTGAAAATAATTATGACCAAGCTCATCTCACCATTTTTCCATTACTGCTTTACAGTCTTTAAAATCGAGCCGTGAATTCAAGTAAACACTTTCGCCGTACTCTTCAGGTCCGACGTCACCGTTTTGTAGTTCTGGTGATTGTGAAATGAATTGACACCTGAGCTTGGCAAAATTTACCGCCTTGGTCGAATTAAAAAAATTATTATAAATTTGGTCAAATTTTGATTGAAAAATACTTCATTGTCTGTTTTCATAGGTGGTGCTTTATGTTTGGCCCGGTAGGAATTGGTTGCAGCCAGGCATTCTTTCTGAAATGCTGGATTAGTCCTGTCCTGGACATAATGTTGGCCAAACACAGGTTTGTCAGCCGACGGTCCAAACACCCCACTTTTGAGCATTTTGTCGCCTCCATCTTTGCCCCCTTTAGCAGATACTGCAGTACTAGGTGCTTTGGTAGAATGGCCCTTAGCTGGGTTTCCTGGAGCACTGGCCACAAAACCATAAACAACTGAAAACTCAAATAAACTTGGTGAAAGACAATGAAATAGATACTTGTTTTATGACTTACCAGAAATTGATAACAAAAACCTAAAACTTGTTCTTAAATTCATTGATTGAAATGAATTATAGATAAATTGAAATTCAAATTGTTTTGATTTAAAGAATTTGATTGTTAACCGGGTTATTTAATTTGAATAAAAAACAAAATGACTTCCAAAAATCCCAGTATAATGTGATGTCAGTGCGCATACCCAGGTATACCCAGGTGTTTTTAATCATATGAAAGTTCTTAAAAAATGTTTATTCAAATTTCAATCAAATCTTTAAGCGCTTATTTTTGCATTTTTTTTTTTGAAAATTCGGTTATATCGTAAAATATCACCGAAATCAGAGACATATATACATATTTTCAACATTGTATTAACATGGTATATTTTAATGAACTTAAAAATTTTGTTGACAAAAGAGAAAAGAAAGTGAGAAAAGTATTTAGTTACAATTTTGAAAATGTTCAATTTGTTAAGTAATTGATATTAAAAATAAATGCATTGGATTGTGCAAGAACGAATTATTTTGTTTAAAAAAGTTTTCTTTATTGCATGTTTAGATTAATGAAAGAAGCTAGCCACTCCGTACATTGAATAAGAGATTAGCAAGCACTTTATGAATTATAAAAAATTAGATAATTTTTGACATTATTTTCAAATGAATTCAAGCTTTCAAAACATTGGCTTTAAGTTTGGCCACACTTTTATCGACGTCTTCCTTGTAATTACAAATAAAGTAGAGGTGATAACCGCCGATCCCATTGGCATCACACCGAGCACAGCCCACAAGAGTTGAACTCTTCCAAACTAGTTGGATGAAATGCGCTGTGCTCGTTGAAAATGAAGGACTCTTGAAACTGTAGTCTTTAACTTCATTATACCTTGATATAATAATTGTTATTCAGTAGAAGAACAAGGTCTTTAAGACTTTTAAAATATTATAATACCATTTGTCAATAATAAGTGCACAGTTAGTGACTGATTTAGCGGTGGAGCGGTAGATATTTTCGCCATAATCATCTGGGGACTCATGTCCACCATCCAGGGCGTTTGGTGAAGCCACTTCTAGACATCTCTTTTTTGCAACCTCTTTGATCTTGGTTGTTTGATAAAATTGTTGTTAACTTGTTGAATAAAATAGTATCAAATAATTAACCTTTTTATCATATTTTAATGGTGGTGCATGGTGTTTATTTCGGTATTTGTTTGTTGTGGTCAAACATTCCATTTGGAATTTAGTTTGAATTGTGACCTTGATAACTGCAATTAAATGAACATTTCAAAATTGATTATTGTTTCATTGATAAACATTATGTATATTATTATTAGTATATTATGATTACCTGATAATAATGTTAACAAAAACATTATTAAAATAAATATTTTTGTCTTCATTTTGACTATTGGTTTGTGTCATAATAGGTGTGAGTGTGAGGTATGAGTCCGTTATTAGTTATTCCAGATGTTTATTAAACACATAACTGAATAAAGTTTATATTAAATTAAAAGATGACAACAAAAAATAGCATTTAATACAACAATAATTGCAATGCTTATCAAATCTTTATCACATCTCTCCTGTGAATTTATCTATTTATTTACCAAGCTCAATAAGCAGTTTTGTATCGAATTTAATAGTTTTTATTTCAATTAATTTTCAATTCAAATGAATATTTTTTTTGTAATTAAAATGAATTTAGAATAAACTTTTGGAAGTTTTTAAGGAATTTCTATTTGATTGAAAAAAAGTAATACAATCTGTTATTATAGAAATAGAATAGAAAAGATGATAAAAATTAGAATTTTTGTTATTTTTAAAATTGAAATTAAAACCAAAATAATTAAATGAAAGCCTAAAAACAATAGTAACAAATCATGGTTTCATAACATTATCAAGGTACTCGCCCTTGTAATTACCCCGAGGCTTATAATCGCATATAATAACCGACTTGAAAAGCTCTTGTTCTTTGCCATAACAACGAGCACAGCCCACTTGAGTGGTAGCTTTCCAAACAAGTTGTGTAAAACTACTGGCCTTTCCATTATTATAGTCGTATTCTGTAGATTTATTATACCTAGATAATAATTGAAAAAATTATAAATCAAAAAATTTATAGAATTCCGCCATTTCATCACCATTTCTCAATTGCTTCGCTGCAAGGGGCAAGTTCATTTTCACTATTTGCACTGAAGAATCGATTCTCGCCATATTCTTCGGCGACAGGGTTTTCTTTTTGTTTATTCTGTGCGATTATTTGGCATCGGGTTTTTGCATAGGTTACAGCCTAATTATAAAAAGAATTGCTCTAGCAATATAATTGATATTATTTCAAACTAATAAGGAACTTATTTCTTATGGTAAAACGACACCAAGCTCATTTGAATATCTGATATCATAAGAAATACTTTTAGTTCCCTTTTAAGTGGATACCTCCTGGACAATTTCAATCTTTGGAGTGTGGTGAACTGTTCGGTAGTTATTGCTAACTCTAATACAGTTGTCGAGGAACTCTTTATCAGTTTTGTCGATAAAGCCCTGATTTGGGACATCAATCGGGGACTCCTTTTTTAGCACATTTGCATCGATCAGTTTTTCAGTATTCTTTCTGTTATTCAAAAGTCTATCATTAGTGAGACTATCGTTGTTTTTTTTGAATACCTGGGACCAGCTTCAGATTGACCCTTATCAGCCTGATTTTCAGTGCTTTCCATTTCCTCATCATCTTCTGTAGTAATTTGGGAAATTGTACTTGGTGTTGTTGTAACCAGTTTTTTGAGCCGTTTTTGATTCATCCGTTTTCCATAACAAACTTAAATACAGGCATTTAAATGAGTAATTTTTGCAAGATTGACATTAATTCTGCTTGGTCACTCACCTGATAAAAGCAGGAAAAATAGTAAACAATAAATTTTTATTGACTTCATTAATCGATTAAGGATTGAAAGGTCCTTGATCCAATCAAAAACTGTGAAAGAAATTTAAATGAAAACACCTAAAAATTGTTCAGTTAAGTAACGCTCCATATGTTTAATGATGACCGAATAGGATGAGCAAGATCTTTCAAAATTTATAAACTAATATTTTATTAGAAATCGAATGAATAGGTTTTTATAACTAATTGAGAAATAAATAGAATAGTTTAATAGAATAGCAAGTTAATTTACATTTATTACTTAAAATAAAACAAAAATATTAAAATTTATAATTTTGTGAAAAATTCAAATCTTTATTAAATTTAATGGATTTAAGGTTTGAGGACATTTTGCTTGAATTGAGTCTTAACATTACCCCGTGGTTTGTAATCGCATACAATATGTGTTTTGAACATATTATCTTCTTTACCATAACATCTAGCACAACCCATATCAGAGGTGGACTTCCATACCATTTGCGTGAAACCACTGGCTTTACCCTCACTGTTATAGTTGTGTTCCGAAGACTTTTTATACCTGAAATCATATTCAAAAAGGGAATACATTCGGTCCTCGATATAACGGAACCGTTGGTGCAGCAAAATTTTGTCCGTTAAATCGAAATTCCTTTGAATAGAGTTCAATTATATTTGGAATAGAGCTGTTGGTGCAGCAAAAAACTGTCTGTTAAATCGAGATTCCGTTAAATCGTGGTTTGTTATATCGAGGATAGATTGTACTCTTCTAATTGTTTTTACCAGCTATCAATTGCTTCTGAGCAAGGTGCAAGTTCATCTTCACTGCTAGCAGTCCAGAATCTATTTTCACCATAAGAACTATCACCAGTGTCAGTCTTATGTTTACCAAGAGCAACTATTTGACATCGAGACTTTGAATATTTGACGGCCTCAAAACAAATGGACAGTCATTAGGTGAAAAAGAACGAGGACCAAATCCCATACACGAAATTGAAATTTGTACCTGTTCAGAGATTTTCAATGGTGATACATAGTGTTTGTTTCGGTGCTTATTTGTATTCACTAAACAATTATCGAGGAATTCTTTATCGGATTTATCAGAAAACTTCTGTTTGCTTTGACTCTCATTTGGTTTATCATCACTGGACTGACCATCACTTGGTTTTGCATTCTTTACCTTTTCATTCCTTAAATTGTCATCATTTGCTTTGTCATCACCTCCTTTGGCGTCACTATCTTTGACTTCACTTCTTTTGTCATCATTTTCTTTATCTTCAATTTGTTCACTATTTGGTTTGTCATCACTTCCTTTTGCGTCCTTTCCTTTGTCATCACTTGCTTTTGCATTGATTTGTTTGTCATCATTTGATTGGCCATCAGTTGGTTTGAGAACATTTTCCTGGTATTTAGTCTTAACATTACCGCGAGGTTTAAAATCACATACAATTTGAGTTTTAAACATCGTGCCATCTTTTCCCTGACAACGAGCACATCCAACTCGAATGGTAGCTTTCCATACGAGTTGTGTGAAACCACTGGCCTTCCCGTTAGTATAGTCATAATCAATAGACTTTTTGTACCTAGGATCAAACTCTTATTGGAACAACCATTCTGGTACTTTATAATCAATAAATCTATTTAATTATCTAGTCCGTTTTACCAACTATCAATAGCATCAGAGCAAGGTGCAAGCTCATCTTCACTGCTAGCACTCCAGAAACTATTTTCGCCATATGATGAATCTCCTTTTGCTTTCTTATTTTTGCCATGAGCAATTAGTTTACAGCGCGACTTTGCATAGCTCTCGGACTTAAATCAGTTTTTGATTTAATTGATCAAGTAAATATTATTTTTCAATTGAAATTATTCTTTAAAAACAAAATATTAGATAAATTACCTCTTCATTTGTTTTAAGATGATCAACATGGTGCTTTGCCCTGAGTTTATTGATATTAGATAAACAACTCTCTATAAATGCTTTGTCTGATTTGTCTACAAAATCACCTTGAACGTTACATGCTAAATATTCGAATAATTGAAACTTTATTAATTATTTTAGTGAAAGAGTGTGAGGTTTAAATAACCTGAATATAGAACTGTCAGACAATAGATTAATGTTCGAATCATTATTCAATTTAAGATAGAGATTAGCTTGATTATCAATTTATGATTAAAAAGCTATAATTTGTTTACATTACAGACATTTTCATCAAATAATATTTAATTCCATATGTTTTCTAGAGAAGGATTGAAATGAACAAACTTTTCAAGTCATGAAAAGAAGCCAGGTCAAGAAAAAAACTAGTTGTGTAAAAAGTAGTCTTGATAAATCAATTACCTTTACTGCCGATTCCATTAAAGGGAATGTCAAATTAATTAATTTAAAATAAGTGCAAGGGATTATGCTTTGGACTATAACCAAAACAAGTAGAAAGTCATGATTTTTTACATGCTAGTTTAATTTGATCATGTCAGGTCATTTTAATTCATCATGATTTGAAAAAATGAAATTAAACAAGTAAGAATAATAATAGTTTTAATCGATTAAAAGTCTAAAAACTTATGGTTTCAAAACATTTTGTTGGAATTTATTCTTTTGATTTCCGCGCGGCTTATAATTGCAAACCATATGAGTCTTATAGAGTTGGCCTTCTTTTCCAAGACATCTAGCACATCCAATATGTGTGGTGGCCTTCCATACCATTTGAGTCAATCCATTTGTAGGGCCTTTTGGGGTTTCACTACTATAGTCGTATTTGTCAGCCTTTTTATACCTGAAAACATCATGTTAATTTGATAATTATATTATGATTCTAAATTATGGATACCCAGTTCGTAAGGGTGTTAAGGAGAACAAAATGACTAAGTTTTGGTCCATAACTTTAATATTTATTTTTTCAAAAACTCAGGCGGTATTTTGGAAATACTAAAATTCGAATCATTGTACGAAGAATACCCTTGGTAATGACTAATTCAAATTATAAATTTGTACTACCAATAGTCAATTGCTTCGTCACAAGGAGCAGGCTTTGGGGAAGCACTAGAGCCCCAGTATCTATTTTCTCCGGTTTGTTTGTCGCCACTGTCAGATTGATCTTTAGCATGGGCAATCACCTGACACCTTGACTTGGCATAAGTGACTAACTAATGACAAAATATTTATGAATTAATCAAATTTTATAGAAAAGAAATGAATGGTCACTTCTTGATCTAATTTAAGAGGAGGAGCATGATGTTTTTTCCTGTGGTCATTATTTCCTGATAAACAGTTGTCCTGAAACTTTTGGTCGGTTTTGTCTGTGAATTCAGTCTTCCCATAACAGACTGTAAAGAAAGATAATATATAAAGATATAATTGATTTGATAACTCTTAATGTTTACCTGAAAATAGTATAAAACATAAAAGTAATTTGATGGACATATTTGACATAAAAATAACTAATTTTCAATTTGACGCAAATATTGTTTAATTTAATTAATATATTAGTCAATGAATGTTAAAATCCAGATGTTTAAATGATAAGTTGATTGCTTACTTTTTAGGTACATTCAACCCTGTCTAATTTCACAATGTTGAAACTAGGCTTTTAAGTGTGAAATTATAAAATGTGAAAATAAACAATGAATTAATCATAAAATTTTTCGAAAATCTAGGATAAATAGTTTAAAATTGCATGAAAATGTTCAAGATTAGGTTCGATTTAATTTTTGTTGAGATTCTTACAATTTTGAGCAATTTTTCATGTTAAATTAGTTAGCTAGTTAACTTTTAACTAGTGTAAGAAGG
>JAQGCQ010000187.1:0-19101 GCA_034699945.1 Chamobates pusillus
GTGTCCTCTGAGGTCTTCCCATAATTGACGGGATAATGCTTTGTTCCCAATTCGTAGAGAATACCATTTCCGTTAACTAACGCCACGAAGTGATGATTATTGCGGTCGTCAATCGGCGGCGCTGTCTGACCGCCAATCGCTGAGTTATAGTGAGCCGAACGAATACCTTCATTGGATTCCAATAACTTTCCTCTTTCTTCGTAACTCAGATCTCGACTCGAATCGAGAAATGTCTTAAGACTAGAGTTGTCTTTGAGTTTGATTTGATGGCAACTGTTGGCCACACAATGAATCATCGCAACGGTTCCGCACGCATTGCCAATCGTTTGACGCATAGAATACACATTTTTGAAATCATCTTCCGGTGAACTCTCAATACTTTGAGTGAGATTGAAGTCAGTGCCTCGGGGAAATAAAAGTATCATGGCCAATACTGGACCACAAATAAATTGTAGCGAATCTTCATCCAAACCAATGATATCAACAATACTCCACTCTTTGGGAACACCGACTGACCACAAAAACTTGTTCATCACCTCTGGATTTGACTCAATTGGAATCCACATTTCTTTATCTTTTTGTTCACGGATTTGTTGTTCACTCATTTTGTCGATAATTTAATTTTAACTCAATTATAGAAATATTAACGATTCGTATTTCAAACGAATTATTGAATGAAACGTCAAAATAAAAGATTAATAAATGAATAATCGTTTGATTTAAACGACAAAAGAGTTCACTATTAATGCATTCGTCGATCAAAACAAAAACATTATATAGAGGTCTGAATCGCGCTTTCGGTTTATAAATACAATGAGTTGAAAAACTTGTGCAACTTGTGCATGATCATGGTCATTTTTATAATTTTCTTCTCTCACCCATATTAACCATTTTGATAACAATTTTCTTTTTATATTTATTAATATTTTCTCTCTATTTATAAACTTTTTAGAATAAATTGATTGATAACTACCCTTGTTCATTATTCTTAAACGATTGATATTCTTCTAAATTTATCATTTTTTTAAAATTAAAATTCATTAATACGTAAGAAGTAGAATAAAAATAAAAAGCAATTAAAAGTTAGCAATGCAATTTGATAGATTAAAATTGGTTTAAGGTCATTGAGAATTATGAATAAAAGTATTGAATTTTAATTAAAAAAAAACTTGATTTGAGTGCGAAATTGGAGTGAAAAACGATTGAAATGATTTGAATTTATTTGAATTAATTGGAGGAATATATTTACAATCGAATGAATTAATGAAATCAATCAAAAGTATGTAAAATAATAAATAGTGGGAATATGTACTACAAAGTAGTGTTGTTGGTGTTCCCGATCACAACCGGTTTAATCAAGCGTTTGATATCTAAGACAGAGAGAGATCTTCGGTTGAATTGAGTCTCAATTTGTGAGCATTTGTTGTGAGAGAGTCTGACGACTATTGAACCGAAGTCTCCATTGGATGAAAACTGTGTGCACTGAGTGTTCGCTAAGAGTTTAAGCTTTAATTTTGCTTCAAATCTAATGTGTATTTCGTTCTTCAAGTGTTGAATCGCTTTTATTTTGATTTCTCGATAACTATTTGTTTATTTGGATTTTCTGTCATTAAAAACTTGAAACCATTTGAAGTTTTTTGCCCAAAATATTAATGTTTTGATTTATAAACTAAGGACTGAATGAATGGACCAAAACATAAATCAGTCGATGGTTTTGTTGATCACATTATTATCATATTATTAACGCTTCGATCAGTTTTTGAATATTTTGATAATTTGTCAAAAAATTGTTTCAAAACAAACTGTTTGGTGGACTCTAGATTTGATTAAACAAAATGTGTTTGAATTTGTTTGGCCAACAAAACAACAAATTATTTCTCAACTTATGATCATTTGGTGAGTCTTTTGAGTGATTTTTATACCAAAATTGCTTATATTTTATCACAAAAATTAAATTAAATCTGTATTTCATAAGAAAGTTTTTTTGAAAAATTGATTTTTTGAGTGTTTTTTGTATTAAAACTAAAATAAGAGAATATTTTGAAGCAAAACAAGAATTTATTGGAAAATAAATTGAAATCAAAGGAGAAAATATATTTTGCAAAAAATGAGTTTAAACTGAAGTCAGAGTTTGTGTTCAAAAAAGTATTGAGCGATAACTCGATTAAGTCTTATGTAAGAGAAATGGTCTGAAAAATAATAACATTTATAATAATGTCGTTTAAAATATATATTAAGAAAAGGCAGAGAAGAGAATAATGTATGAAATGTTTTGAAATGAGTCCATATTTTATATATAAATAATGATTGTCTTAAATCAGAGCTGAACTCCAACTCGTGTTTTAGTTATTGAGAGTCAGAGTCTCTGCAAAAGACTTCATTCAAACGAGTCTTTTCGCCCGAAGTCTACAAACAGTTTCCCTAAAATAAACTCATTATTACTCTAAATGTGTTGTTATTATTAATACATTATTATTGCAATTATTATAACAAGTCTTCCCAACTCTTTTCACTTATCTATTCGTCTATTCTTCTCAACAATTGTCTCATTTCTGGAGATCTAATTCAAACAAAAGCATAACATTTCTCAAACATAACCAAAGACTACAAACAAAAGCCGAAACACATTATATATATTTTCGAAGATAACTCTTGAGATTCATTTTTATTTGTTTAATGACTTATTTCTAATCACTGTTTTCTGAATCGAGATTTTGATTGCACTCCGACTACAAAACTGTTTGACTGACAGTTTGTTTTATACGTATTTTTATTGCTTTTGATAAAAATTTATGGAAAATATTTTATTATTTTTTGCCATTTTTATGGCCCAAAATTTAATCTTATTTTACTTACTATTTTCGCTCAGAACTGATAGCATTTATCACTGAAAAAAGTAACTGAAAAATAAAAAAAAACTAAAATTACAGCAAATTGGAGAAAATGTTAACCTTATCTCTGGTATAATAAATATATACAAATACCTGTCCTCTTATGAGTGACTGCCAGAAAACAAGTTATGGTCGGACTCTCCGAGAAAAGAACTTCTGATTTATAATATTACTCTTGAGTTAACTCTTTTTTGTTGATCCTCTGTTTGATTGATTGATTTTTTCCATTCAATAAATCCGTTAATCATTGAGTTTCTTAAGAATATTTCAGTGAATTTATCCGAAAATAAATTGTCGTTTTTTGAAAGAAGGAAAAGAGAGAAATAGAGAGGAAAAGCAATTAACAATTGTTTGACCACTGCTTTGGATAATAAAAGAATTGAAATATATTTGAGTTGTCATTTGTTTGGGATGTCTTTGGATCTGATTTTAATGATAAGTGTTTTGTTGTTTTTGGAGATGTATTTGTATTTTAGGTTTTGAATGGAGTCATGATTCACATGAATCGCATTATTGTTATGATTGTTGTCTGGCATTAGATTTAATGTCTTGACTTCAATGATATTTTGTTCATTTAATTTGATTAATACTGCTTTTTGGATATTTGATGCAAACCAGTGGTGGAGTGCCTGCAGTGCCAAAAACACATTAGTTTTACTGATATTACGTTAATATAATATCAGAGCATATCTTACCGTTTGTTTGTTCTCTGCTTTTTATCTTAACTTTTGTTGCTCTCAAACAGTACTTACTTTCAGAAGAAATTTTTAACTGAATTCACGATTAAATTTATTGTTATTTCAGTTTTTGAATTTCGCATTTATTATACTTTTTTGTTGTTGTTTTTCATTTATTAACTAATATTTTATTCGTCAAAAATTCAAAGCTTGCATTTAAAATGCATATAATTTTGTTGTGAATTTTATTCTCGACTCTAATTATTCTGAATTTCATTTAAACAAAAGTTTGAAATATTTTCGGTTTTCATCCGATAATTGCATTCATTGTTAGCCATTAATTCTGAGACGAGTCTCACATATTCTGAGTTTCAGTTAATTTTGTGTTTAGATTCAGTCAAACAGTGAGAGAGAAAAACAAAATGAATTCAATTCAATACAATTATTCACTTTGAGGTCTAATGAAATTCACGAAAAGAATTTCCTTTAAGTTTCACACAAAAACAGATTCTTATATTTTTTTCTTCACAGAAATTAATTGATTGCTTCGAATATATTCAATGTTTTGAGCAAAAAAACTAATATATTTTGAAATTTTATCGAATAATCTCTTCGAAGAAAAATATATATATTTATTTTGGCTGCAAATTAAGTAATTTTGATTTTTTCGAATAAATTATTATTTGGTTTTTTAATGATTTGGTTTTCGCATATAAGACAAGACTCAAGTCTTGGTTGTTTTCTTTGCATTTACGCCACACCTAAACCTTCAAAATTACTGAAATCCAAATATTTGGATCAATTGTTTTTTACTTCAAGGGATGTAATTCTTGTTTTGAATAATTCTCCCGAAAAAATCATAAATCATTTGAAGTATGATTTTTCTCTCAATACATAAATCAATTTATTATTATTTGAAACTCTATTTATTATTCTATTCATTAATATATTTCTCGAAATGAATACATTTGTTCATTAAAGTGAACCACTTTTTTGTTCATTTGATTTGTTTTGAGAATAATTTACGAAAAAATTATTTCATAATAAAAGTCCAAACAAAACAATAAATTAAATGAATTTTATCGCCAGAAAAACATTTTATACATTAGTTAAATGTCTTTTGAAAAAAAGAAGGAATTCCTCTTTAGAGTGAAAATAATCCCTTCACATAAGTCATAGAATTTTATTTATTAATTCTCATATGAGCAAGGGTATTTGACTGATTGAATCGCAACCATAATCTCAATAATTTTTCACATTTTTCATCCATGAATTCTAATTTATAGTCTTTTGCCTGAAATTTAATCTCGAATTTGAGGTAAATTTTGTTTTATTATAATTGTCCACAGATTTTGTTATAACAAATTTGACTTCACTTCCAATGGTTTTCATATCGAATAGTGAGCCGAAGAGAAGTACTTTTTTGCATTTTTAGAGTTAATGTTATATTTGTGATCGAAATTCTCGATAAGAGGCCCTCCAGTATGTAATGCTGTGACAGAATCCCAATCATAAGCCAAACCCAAACCCAATCAAATAGTTTTGTATGAGATCTAAACTCGAGATTGTTTTAAATGGTTTTAATTCTTAAAGAAATGGGACTCAACTGTGAGTTATGGAATCATTAAGAAATGGCGAGCAATAAATCATTTAAATGGAAAGTCTTTCTCTCTCTTTAACTCTTATCTAAATTCAATTTCAAATATCTTTCGCTCGCCTTTTGTTTGAATCCTTATTTGTTAATAAATTTTTTTAAAAATCACAGTAAAAAACTTGAATTTTTTACCCCTTTCTTATTCAGTGTTTAAATGAGAATTTATTTTATACTTACATTCATTAGTTTTATTCTAAATATTTATATTTTTTATACTTTTCTCTTCAAAAATAATTATGGATTATTAATGAATGAAATGTTAGAAAGGCTTAGAAAAATGGTTTTTATGATTGAACTACAAAATTATCATTAATTATGTTTTTCGCTTTAAACTCAAAAATTAATAAATAATTTTAATTGAAAAGAAATCGAAGGTTTCAGTAGTGAATAGATTAAGGCATTCAGTTTTCAACCGATTAATTATAAATTTCAATAATTAGTATTGAAAAATGAATTCTCACTCAAAATCTTAATTTTTAAAAAAAATTTTGATCAAAGTTTTGAGTTTTGACTTTTGTCATAATATCGGTTATAATTTATGCGATTCATTATATGATCGGTTGTGAAATGTTGTGAAACTCTTTGTTATGTCGACAATAAAAGATAGTTATCTCTAAGAGTCGTCTTATAATATATACGTTTTTTTAGATTTCTTTTTGAGAGAAGCTTTAAATTATTAAATGGGTTTCAGAGCCTTAAGTAAATGTGAATTATTATAAGTAAAATTAACGATCTCTTAGAGAAGGATCTCATTCGCTAGACATAGATTAGAATCAAGGCAAGGATGTGCAAGCTGCTATTACTGCTATTACTGCTATTACACTACTGCTAATGCTCTATGTGTTGGTTCGCATCAATTCGTTTCACTTGTTTTTTATAAACTTTACAGCAATTTTCTGAATTCTCAGATGACCCTAGGTTATTTTAAAGTTGCCTAAAACGTGTGAGGCTGTGCTGCACATCTCTTTGCTCTGACTTAACATTACATACGAACTGAGAGAACATAAACGTAATAATTGGCTCACTTTTGGGGTCTCTCTCTCTCTCTCTCTCTCTCTCTCTCTCTCTCTCTCTCTCTCTCTCTCTCTCTCTCTCTCGACTTCTATTCAATAATTCATATCAAACGAAATGATAATAAAGAAATTTTTCGATTTTCAGCTCCGAATCATAAATTGAAAAACTAATTACTATTTTCTAGTCTTTTCTGAGAGAGTTTGGGCTCTTTTCGCACTCAATTATTATGTTCTGTAATTTACATGTATTTTGAGAACTGTTCACAACTTAAAGGGCCTCCACTTCTCATTTCTCGTATAATATTCTGGAAATAGTAGAGTAATATAGATATATATAAAGGGAATCATTAAAAGTTTTTTTTTCAATTTTTAATGATTTGGGTTTAAATTGTAGAGTTGTGCACAAAACCAGTTCCCTATCATTGCTTCCATTATGAAAACTTGAGGTTACGATTAGTTGGGGTTTAGTTGTCCTCCAATTCAAGCGATTGTGGGGTCGATTAGAATAATAACTTTGAAAACCTCTTTGAGTTCTTAAGCCAAACACAGAGTATAAAAAACATCAAATCTATTATCAAAAGCAAATCTTTCTCTCAATCGAAAGCCATTCACAGATATTTTGCACAAACATTAAGTCATTGTTTTATAAGTCGGTTAAAAGTGTCGAGAATTGGGTCACAACTACTATAATCTTAAAGTTCACTCAAATTGTTCTCTTTTTATAACATAACTAATAATTTAAATCAATGACTGAATAAAATCGTATCAAAAATAGAAAATATTTATTATTTGTAAATAAAGTAATTTTTATTTTTCCGAATGTTTTATTTGGTTCTCAAGTTATTAACAATTTTTTTGAAAAATCTTGATTTATATTCTCTTTTCATTGAATTTTTTCGAATTCAAAAGAAATAGTTTTCTGGGAATTATAGTTGAAAAACATTATTAAACATTTTTATGAACAAATCTATTCTTATTTTCTCTAATCTTTTGAACGTTTATTCAATGAATTTAATTAATTATTTTAATTATGTGTTCGCTTATGAAAAATCGGATCTCTTTTACAGAGAGTGAAGTCATCAGAAAACATGAGATTTTTATGCATAATATGATTATATCCTAAATATTATTATATTTTGAAATGAATGCCATTTTGGCCGACAATACACGCGATGCAAGTGATGGAAGTGTTGGAACAGATGCACAAAACTTGTCTATATATCGATAGAATAGGCTTTGAATTTCTTGGAATAATTAATGCCTTCCCTCTGTTCTAATGTCTCGTCAATTCAGTCCTTAATTATTAAAAAGAATTTTTATATAATTGACTGTTTTGTTAGAGAAATAGATTTATTAAAACTATATTTCATACGAATATGTGTGTTGTTTGTGATATGAATTGCATTTTGTTGGCCAATAGTCTACAATCAAAGTTAATTACAACAAAATTTCTCAAAAGAAATATTTTCATTAATTTTTAAATAACTTCAATTCCAAAGGGGTTTCATATTTAAAACTTTGTGCTATTTATTCGTTGAATGCATTTCTCAGATCAGAATAAAATGAAATCTATTCACTGAATGACTGATTAAAACTGAAATAATCATTTCAAACAGTAATTGGATTTCTGTATTTGAAAAACAGTTACAATGTTTCAGATGTTTCGATGGGAAACGAATTGAAGCATATTTTTTTGATGATAGACATGAATAGTCATAATGTAATTATGTTCTGATTTGCTTTCTATTCGAGGAAATGTCTAATAGAATGTTCACAATTGAATCAACTTTTTTAAGTCCGTTCCTCTCTTTCTCTATTCTTATTTTTTGAGCCAACATTTAGTGATATATCAATATATATGCCATTCGTTCGCTTATTAGTTGTGCTTTTGTTTCACGCAATTCATTGGTTTTATCTCTGAAAATAAGTAGAGTTTAGGAATTGTCTGGAAATTGATTGCAAGCCTTATATACATCTTAAACGACTAGAACTGACTGCCAATGTCTGGCACTGGCATTGTCTACACTTCTCCCCCTTTGATATAAAACAATGAAATACTGTATTCTAGTATTCAGTCTGGAAGTCAGTGATGCGATAAAACAACAAATCTCGTAATGGCATCACTTTTGCGCACATCTCTCAGCTGCGGATCATTTTTCATATAACATATTAATATATGTTTAACCGCTATATCTCTCTATCAAAACACATTAAATTTAATTTTCACTCCAATTATTTCCAAAATCACTTCTCTTTATTTTTCCAAAGAGAGTTGACTCGATTTAAAGCCAAAAATAGTTGAAGTGTTTATTGTATTGAATGTTTTGAGAAGAAGTGCTAAATTGTAACTCACGAGTGATAACCGATAGTAAGGTATGTGTGAAATGCAAATCCAGATCAATAACGAATCTATTGAGTCCATCGATGCCATTGAAAGCCTGTGAACTCTCAGAGTAGAGGCTTTTCGTCAATTCCCCGCCTCTTTAATCCTGTGTTTTAGGACTTACTTCCAGATGTGTTAGCCTTCAATCGATGTGTTTAATGACTTCTGTTTCAACGATCGTTTATTTTACTTTTTTTTTATAATAAGGCTTTTCCTTAAAGTCATATATTGTTTGAAATTCAGTTCCGAACTCAAACTGAGAGCAGAAAATCAGTTTTGAAGTAATATTATTTTGAATAAAAATTTCCATAACTATAGCAATGACTTTGAAGTAGAAATGAAATGTTAAAAAAGTTTATATAGTTTTTTGGCTGCATTTCAAAAGCAATTGTTATATAGTTTTAGTTTTGCTTATATTATAGACTGTATTGACTGATATATTGTGGTGAAGACAACTATCTATTAATTTTTTGTGTGGTTTCATATCCTCATTCTTCTAAGACCAGACCAGAGAACAACTAAAGCAGGGAATCAGTGAAGCGATTCAGTGATCTCTTCTGTCAGAGAGCAAAGTCTCCGTGAAATTGAAGAGAAGCTCAAACCAATTGGTTTCACAGAAAAAACTCACTTTATTTTTATGGATTTAAACTCCATTTTGAATATAAAGTTTGTATTTATGAGAGAAACTCTGTTTTCATTATATTCAAAGACAACGTTAAACAAAAGCGGATTCATTTGATTCAGTCAACCATTTATTTGCTTTATTAACATTTAATCTCTATTTTTAATAAAGACTTATATTAGAGGAAAAGGAATGCAATTCTAAACTGAAATTTTATTTAAATTTCAATACACAATGGTTTGGATGACATGAAAAACTACTTTATGTTAACCTCTTATGAGTAATAGTCCCCAAATTGACTTCAGTTAACATCACTTTTTGCTAAGCATTTCAGCGTTAATTCAGATGAGTTGAGACCAGAAACGTATTACTCGTCTCAGAGTTAACACGAATTTTCAATAGAATCTGAAATTCACTTCTATTTATTGATTTATGAAAAGCAATACCAATGGGAGGCCAACTAATTAAATGATTGGACTCACAATTTTGCAAAACTGATTCCGAGTCAATTCTATGCCTGAATTGTGAGTTCGACTCCGACTGCTTTCCGTTGCATTCATTTGTGTTTCATAGCTGTGATCGCACTTCACTTGAATTGATATAATAGGCAATGACTGCAATGAGCGGTATATGTGTTGAGTAATACTAACGTTTACTTACTATAAGACGTTATCACTGGTATCGCAACTATCGGTCGTTGCATTCTTTTCAACACTGGCTTTAGTGTAGTTAAGCAACAATTTATCAACTTTTGGCCAACTTATTGACTATCTATCAAATCAGCTCTACTTAAGTAACTAAAGCTTAAAGTAATAGAACTCAAAAATGACAATACTTTCAGACATTTCTACCATTCATTCCATTCTTGTATTATTGGATTCTCTCTCTTCTCATAACAATCTTAGAGCTAAACTCTGTCCTTATTATGAGAGTCACAATAAATCATAAATCATTTGAAACGCAATTTTTATTTGTTTTTTCCTTCCCTTTAAAGGAATCCAATTAAAGATTTTCGGAATTTTTCTTTACTTTATTTGAGACTAAAAACCGAACTCTGATTAGTCTATAATCTTAACAAATCATTTGCAAAAAATCTTTATATCTTTAAATCAAATAATATATCATTCGTTTGTTTGTTAAATAAATGACTCAAAGAAGTTGAAAGTAATTATTTTTATTTAAGAAACTTTTTTCAAAAAATAAATAAAAGAGAAGACATTAAAAAACTATTAAATGCAAGTTTTTAGTCGCTTTTGATATTCTTTTACGAGTCAAGTGTTTGAGAGCTGAGTCTAGTGTTGGCGGGTTCTGACCCTTCAATAGTTTTGTTGATATGATGTCTGCAAAAGACTAATACTAATACCTGTTTATTCAATACAATCAGTCTCTGGTCTCCAATCCGTTGCAAATCTTTGCAAATATTCTCTTATATAAGAGACTGTATTATCATTAGAACAGGTTTTGCAAGACTTCCACTCTTTAATGGACAGCTATTTTGCTCTCAAAACTCGGAACACAAAATGCATCGCAAACTCGGAACAGATTTTTTTGTTTGGATTCAGGAAAATATTTCATTTGATATTCGTTTGATAAACACAACCAAAATAACCAAAATATTCTCATTTTGATTAGTAATCGAAGTATTTTTTTGACAAAAAAATGCACTTTTATTTTAAAAATCGTTTTGAATTTGTTGTTAACTTTAATGGTTTTGTTATTTTTTATGCTTCATTTCATTGAAATCCTTACGGAAAAAATGCGCACAAATTCTAACACTAATTCCAAGTTATGCTCAAATGATTTAAAGATAACTTTTATGTCAAAATTTTTCTCTTTCATCAGAAGATTATTAGTTAAGAACTTAAGTCTATTCCGGATTAGATTTCTAACAGAAATACCATTTTTAGGTTATTTTTTAACGAACTTTTATTTATTATTATTTTTCTTCTCTTTTTGGATAATTTTAATGATTTAAATGTCATTAATTTTTTCATATAATTTTTCAGCGATAGATCGAGTCTTTTGGCCTCCGATTAAATTCCTTTTTAAATGAAAACTTAGATCGACTTTAAGTTCATTTTCTTTTATTTTTGTTAAAAAATTTAATTTTTTTGAATTATTTACTCAAATATTCTTAAAGCGTATTCTCAATAAATGTCAACAATTTTTCATTTTGTGATTTATAATTAAAACACTTTAATCTAAATAACTTTCGATATTAATTTTTAATGACTTTAATTCAGAGTTAATGTAATTCTCACTCCATTTCTTTGAATCTGAATTTGCTTTTATTTTTCTAATCAATTGATATCAATATAAAGGGTATGTCTTGAAATTATTCGAGTAAATCAAATATTTGTATATCTCTTAACTTTAGATTTACTTAAAATGAAAACTTAAATAAAATAATAAATGTCTTTCAAACGGATTCATAATTAGTTTTTTATGTGATTTTTAAAACCCAATATATTTGGATAATGTTTTGTATACTCAGAATTGAATCCATTATATATTTAGCGCTAAATTTATATATTTCTCTGAAATCCGATTTCTTTTTCTTTATTTGAAATTTTGAAATCAAATCTTATTTTTGTGAATCTATGCTCTTCTCTTCTCTTCATATTTATTTTAATATATAATGTGTTTTCTCTATTTTTTTCATATGGAATACTTTTTTTGTTTAAACAAATATTGATTTTGAAATACATATTAAATTTACTTTTGCTTTAGATATCAATTTTTAATTAAATTAATTCATTTTTTCTCTTTTTTCCATTTTATATCTCTGTTTGTCAAATATGACATTTACTTAATTTTTTCCTCAAATATTCATCAAATTCAGAGATTTATATATTTTTCATTTCAGTTCATCAAAAATTTATTGAATTATTCATTAGTGTTGAGCCGTCTATTAAATAAATCATTTGATTTCTCTGTTTTTTATGTAATATTCAATAACTTATTCGGATTTAAGTGACAAATATATGTAAATATAAAACATGAGAATTCAATGAATACATTTTCAATACTTCTGTTTTGGAGTCAATTTCGCGACTCATTGTTTCTATCAATACTCTAATTGTATTCATAAACAAGAAAACAGTGATTTGGGATTTTTAGCCAAAAAAAATCTCTTTTCAGAAGTGATGAAAAATATCAAAACCAGAGATTCTTTTCAAACGAAATGTGAATTTTTGGGAGAAAAATGTTCACAAAAATGCTTGAATTGTGAGACCCGTATTGAATGCCGACGTTGTGTTTATTGAGTAAATATCCATTTGAAATGCAATGCAAACAAAAATTATAAATTCCTTTCTATGCATTAGACACACATTAAGTTCCCTTCTTTTGATTTCTTATTTTTGATTCGTTCGGTTGAATGAATTCAATTTGAGTCGAATAGCATTCATATAAATATAAAATGAAGTCTTTAATAATGAACGAAATTCTCTGAAAAGTTTGGTTCGTCTCTTCCGTAAACATTTAATCACTTTTGATTCGGATTAAAACTTGTGTATAATTACAGCAATTAATTATTCAACTGAGAGTCAGTGCGACGTTTGATTGAATTTTGTTGGAAATGATGACTAACATTGAGAAGACAACCAAAGATTTGTTAATAATGTTAGTGAATATGACATAATTGAAGAACTGAAGAACTAAATGTATTTGTGATTTTAGTAAATCTCTTTTGGAGCCAATATTATAGCAAATATGTAGTGAATATATGTTAGTAAAAGAATTCAGTGAAGAATGCAATGAGGAATGTCTTCCAATAACAATCTCAATATCATTGCAAACGATTATGTATTTCATTCTGTGCTATCTATAAGTGATATAGAGATGATTTAGAGCTGACTATAGCTGAGACAGCGCTCACTATCGCAGTAATTAATCACAAGTGAGTGAACATTAGAATCCAAACTTCATTCACAACTGAATTATGACAATAGTTGACAATAATTTCATGATATGTTTGAGTCATTAGTTTTTAAAAACTCTTCATTTATTTCACTATATTTTTGGTACTTTAAAGCGCTTTAATACACTCTTATAACTTATTCTCTATTATGGCACAGAATAGCACAGAATAACAGAGAATTTCATTCTTTTTCCAATATATCACATATGAGTCACTTTAACTTATATATAAAAGTCAAGTCTTTTGCTCTCTTTTTTCGTTGGTATTCCACTTGTTTTGGTAGTAATAGAATTTTTGATGAATCCCAAGACATGCCTCCAAAACATCATTTCTTTTGAAAAAATATCTGATCAGATCTGATGATGTCCTCTATGTTTGAGTTGGAGTTTAGTCTTTTACTTATAGTGACAAACATCCGATTCTATGCTTGTGTTGATTGAAGACTCGATTCTTATATGTCTTATTCAACTCTTGTAGAGACTGAATATCTTATGGCTGTCCTTCAATACACTTTTTTTTGTCAATTTTCTGCTTCTTATTGAGAGACTTAATAAAAGTCAGTCCAATATTAGTCACCTTTGAATTAGTGGTCAGAGATGTTCAATAATATTGATTGGCTGTAAGTGTGCGCTATTATAGTGTGGACACACTGTATGGACACCTCTGTAGTAATAAGAGTGCAAACAGAGTCTGAGGCAAACTTCCGAAGCAATGGAAGTGTTGGCCAATTGAGACCATCGGCTAAATTGGAGTAATGTGTTAGTGATTTGGTTGAGTTCAGCGAATCGTCACTTCGATAAACTGACTCAGGATCTAATTGCTCGCACCATTAAATATCTTTGAGTTGGGTCTGGCTTTCGGTTTGCCTTTAATTTTGATTAGGGCTGACATTATTGGCTTCTCTACGAAATTGGTTCCATTGATTCTATGATTCATTTGACACACATTTAACTCAAACTTACATTCAATTTATTATTTGTTCGGATCAATGGTTTCGTTTGATTATTAGTTTTGCCATTAATTAAGATTAAACTGAATCCGAACTACTCTTCTGTAGACTATTCTCTGTTCGCCGATTATCTCAACTATTAATACTTTGAGTGAAAAATAATAATAATTGCGAAACAAGTAATACAAATAATAGTGTTATTTGTTGAGGACTTTTCATTATTTACTCTTTCGCTGTGAATGTAACTCATGTTTGTTATGTGTTATATCGTTTTGATCTCAAATCTATTACTAACTATTAGTTTAACAAATATTAGGAACTAATTATTTGCCTCAATTTGTTGACTAAATTTTGTCGTTTATATCATATATTATATGACTCTTTGCCGAAGAGATTAGATTTCGATATTAAAAAGTCAGTCGTCAGTTATCTCCACAAAAGTCGAGATCGCATTCAAAGTTGATTTTGAGTGAATTTTAACGATTTATTTCGAGTAAAGGTATACTCTGTATATCGTTTGCTGGTCTCATATCCTGTGAATACTTGTGAAATGTGTTTGTCTGCTATCAAGTGCTCAGTCGAGCAATGAATTAGTATTTGAAAGAGAATGCATTTGTCAAATATGGCAATACTTTCCATTTTGATGAACGATCCCTTTCCGAACGAAATGCATTTCTGGTCTCAATTCTTATTCATTTGGCGCAAAACCAATCATTTTTGACTGATTTTCTGACTCGTTTGATACCAAATTAATATTAATGAGACTTTCAGTCGCTTTCCTCCACTAAAGCCTATCAAACATTCAATTCTTTCAGTTCAGTGTTTCAATTGTTTCGACAATTTCTATAACTATTCTGTTCTGAATTTAAACTCAATTTTCACTCAAGTAATCGATTTTCTACTTTCTGTCGCTTTTTTTGATTCAAAATTGGATTCCGATATCAAATCTATTGAATAATTTCCGTGAAATTCAATATTCGTTTTTTGCCATTTATTTTACTTTCAATTCAGTGAATAATTATTTTCTCATATAATTTATTTGAAGTTAAATTAGATGTGAAGAGTTGCCAATCAATTATCTTCTCCTTTAATATTGCTTTCAAGTCTTGCGATATTAGTTACACATTAAATGAATTATGCATTCATTCATTCATTCCTTCATTTTTGTGATGTTTATATTTTCTCTTCATTTCTTTTCATGTCTTTTATTGATTGCCTTTTGAATTGTAGATCAAAATCAGATCTCAAATCGGGTTCAATAAAAACAGCTGATTTTTCCCTTAATTTTGAATTTATGAGAACTGATCCTAATCTTTGAAATCGATGGAATTTTCACCTATTTTTGAAATCTATTTATGGATAATATGTGAGCCATAACTAAGAATTATCTGTCCGTTTGGTCCAAAATAAATATAATTAATGTTTGCTTTACGAAAGTCATTGAATTGAACGGAAAAATAATATTTTTAGAAAATACAATATTAGAAAAATCAAACAAAAAATCGCATTCAACTCAACAAATGTAGTGATTGTCAGAAGTTTTTAAAATCGTTGAAAACTTTAAAAACCCTTAACTTAAGTCTTATATTTATTTTGGCTCTACTTTTCAAACCATTTCAACCGGTTTTTGGCCGAACTCTAAAAAAATACTTGACATCAGACGAGAGGTCTTTTCGTTTGAATGTGAGTTTCATTTATTGTGCTTTGAATTCAATTCAAACATTCGTTCATTTATTCTTCAAATAATGTATCACTTAATGAAACATTTGATTCAAATTCTGTTTTATTTTTAGTAATAGTTTTTTTTTCAGAACGAAAGTAAATGTTTGATATCTTTATGTTGTATTGATTTTTCATCAATCAATAGACCGACAAAACTAATGATTCAATTTATTATTTTTATTTCAGTTCTCTTTCTCTTCACTTTAGAGCTGAACGTTATCTAAAAATCTTTCATTATTTTTATGGTTTCCTCTTTTCAATTGTATTCCATTTTTATTTCTAATTAACTGATCCCATATCTAAGACATAATCCTTTTTCTGTAAATTGTAACCAATTATATTTGGTTTTGCCTCAAATGTATTCTTCAATTTTGTTTGAGTTTGCATTACTTCAAGTCATTCGTTCCCTTTTTTATCTCTAAATTTATTGCTATTCTGTGAATGTCTTCAAAAGACATTTTCGTGAATATATTAATATATTCCAAACGTCTTCATTGGTTTGAGTTTTGATTCATTCATATCTGACAATACTTTCATTTAATAATCCATTTGAATACCAAAATTGATTAATACATTGAAACTATCAATCATTTGAAAGGCTTTGCGGAACGTATTTCTAAACTTAGTTTTATTAGTTTTTCCAAAAAAATATTGAAAAATATATTTTTGACGACTTCTTTGATACTATACTTAAGTCTCCCAAACGGGAATCCTTACTCCCTATTGGGAGCGGTTTGGGAACCGGGAATGTTATGAAATTCATAATATGAATCATATGAGGTTCATATGTACGGCAATCAAAATATAAAGAAATTACAATTTTGGAGTATTTCCTCCGTTTATTTATTGTTTGTTTTCTCTTCATTTCCTTTCATTCAATTTTGAACCGCAGATGAAAATCAGATCCGACTCCTATCGGGTTCAACAAAAAGAAAGTTTTTGCATTTTTTGAATTTTGTTAATTTTTATTTTGAACTCTTGAGAAACTGGTCTTAATCTGTAAAATCGATTGAATTTTCACCTCTTTTCAAATAAATCTTTTTATGGATAAATTGACAAATATTTGAGTCGTAAAAAGGAATTATGATTTTTAGGTTCATCTCAAACATTCTATCTCTCAATTTAGGAAAATATATTTTATAGAATACAATATTAGAGAACTAAACAACAAATCGTTGAAAACTTTGAAAACGCCTTAACTTAAGAAAAAAAAAATCTGGTATTTATTTTGGCTCTACTTTTCAATGCCTTTTGAACCGGTTTTTGGCCGAACTCTTAAAAAGTGACACAAACACAAACAAGAACCTTTTTCGTTTCCTCCCTTCTAATGTGGGCACATTTATTGTGCTTTCAATTCAATGCAAACATTCGTTTATTCTTCAAATAATTTATATTTTATATTGAAATTTGATTCAAAATCTCTTTTATTTTCAGTAATAGTTTTTTTTCAGAGCGAAAGTAAATGTTTGATATCTTTATATTTTATTGATTTTAATCAATCAATAGAACCACAAAAATAATGATTGAATTTTTCGTTTTTAAATTCATTTGTCTTTATCTTCTATTTTTTAATTGGTCTAATATAAGAACTCGAGGGTATATATATTTGCATGATAATTTTCTCATCAGAATATTTTGGAAATTGATAAAAGATGTCAAGATAATTTTAAAAGAAATCTCACATTCATCATAGTATGTGTTCAACAGAGAGCACATGAGATGTCACTACCGGACGAAGAATGCAATTCCTGTTTAATACATAATATCGAGAATTAGCTGAAGTTAAAATCATTTTTGATAATCAGAAATAGCAAGCTCATATTTTACTCACAAAATAGAGAATATAATTTTAAAAATCTTAAATCAAAAATAAAATTCTTGCTATTTTTAATCATCCTTTTCAATATCAAATTAAATTATTGTGGAGCTGAGCATAAAAAAGAACAAGTTTATATTTTAGACAAAAATAATTTCTAATTATGCAAGTGATTGCGCAAATACTAGATCATTCTTTGATAAATTAAATGAATAGTAATTTAATTAATTTCTTAAAAGGACATCACTTATAGTGATAATTATATAATGTTTTATCAAATTTTCGAAATGAACTAGTACACTATCTATTTTTAAAATTTAATTAACCTGAGTTGAGGTCAATTCTCAAGAAATTTGAATAAAATTTGACTTTTTTATCCAAGTTAATTTATTAAAGCTTCTTTGAAGGGTTTAAGGCAGAGGGCGCGATGTTTGCTACTAAACATACTGAAAATAATTGACTAGAGCAAATTGCTTATCTTGATATACACTATCAGGTTGTGTTAAACATGATGATGTTGTAATTTTTAAAATGACATTTGGTTTGTATATCTCAATAAGCAATTCGTTTGATTTGTTTATTGTTTGAAGTTTTGTTAAACCGATGTATAGAAAGTCTTGAGAAGAGTTTACAATTGAAATGAGTCGTTAGGAAAGTGTTAGGAAAGGGTCTAATCTGTGTAATGGTAATGGCATTGTCTATATTCACATTAATACGTATGTATACTATGTATGTATACCTCTGGATGTGTTGGGTTTGTTAGCACCAGATATGTGTCAACACAATTGTATTATATTAGTTATAATACAGTTATATAATAACAACAGAGAATAGTTGAGACCTAACGGCAAACAAAACGAACAGATATTTGTTTAACCGAAATGAATACATCAGATGTAGAAAAGAGATGAGAGTTCGACAAAACAGGACTCACACGTATTGAAAATTATATCCGACAAACATTTGCTACCATTGAATGCAAGTCCCAAATGACTGCATTTGATGTTCAGAGTTATACCGCTTTTTGTCGATCGATATTAACTCGTTTTGAATACATATTCGCTTTAATGGCAGACAATATCAGCGCAAAAAAAAATTCTTTAATAACTATTCCAATAAAAACTTATCACAAACTCATTTCAAGCAAACATTTTTATATGAATTAAGTTATCTTTATTTTACACACTTGTGATTACAAACAATTTATTTAAAAATACACTTTAAAACTGTTTTCTTTTATCCCAAATTGATTTTTACATACATTTGATTTGATTACATAATTCATAATTTTATTTTTTACTCTTTTAAAAGCTCTGAAAACAAATTTGATTTTTTATTCCTTCTATTCTTCAGAGAATATATTAGTGAACAACAAATTCAATGATTAGATTAGAATCTATGCCTCACTTATTCCGCAAATTGAATATTTCTATTGTTTTTGATATAGAGATA
>JAQGCQ010000188.1:0-19082 GCA_034699945.1 Chamobates pusillus
ATCAATCCGTTGATTTTTAAATTAATTTCAAACTATTTTTGGCCTAAGAATCGGCCACAGTTCACTTTGACGGTTAATAGGTTGGTATCATATATTGTTTGTATAAATAGGTGTGGTCAATTTATTAATTCAATCATATACGTTATTGAAAAATAATGAATTTATTCTAGAAAATTCCAATTTATTATTTGTTTACTAAATAGGTTGAGAACGTATATGCATTGTATTAATAGGTTTGGTCATTTTATTAATTCAATCATATATGTATTTGAAAAATAATGAATTTATTCTAGAAAATTCCAATTTATTTGTTGTTTACTAAATAGGATGGGATCGCATATGCTTTGGATTTAATTTTACCTTGTTATTCAGTTTACTAGGTGAAATAAATTCAATATTCAATTATATGTAAGCCTTTTATTTCAACATAAAACTTTCATGTGATCAAGAAAAATTTCGAAAATGAACGATTAAATTCAATTTAATTTGAATTATGCCAATTATATACACAAATAGCATACCATTTTAGCAAGCTGAAATAGCATTCAACTTGTATTTAAAATAATAATGAGGGTTAATAAACAATAAAAAGTTATTGCACCATTTCAAAATCAATTTAATTTGTTTTCTCAAAAACAAAATGATCAAAAATAATTAAGTAGATTTTTAAGAGAAAATTTTCAGTTCAACCCCCCCCCCCACCAAAAAAAAGAAAGAAAATTCTCTAAATCAATATCACACAAGCATGAAAAATTAAATTCAAAAACTATTGAATTTATGAACTCAAACTAGGTATTTGTCTCAAACAGTTTAAAATGTTTCTTCGAACTCTGTAAGAATATACGATCATCATAATGATTTATTGAAGAGATTAAAATGCCTTCAATTTAAAAATTTCATTTTTTACTGAAATATTTTGTTGTAAATAATCACACATTTATCTCGAGCCAATACCAAAGGGGTTATTTAAAACGAACAATCAATTATCTTGCTTTATAATAAAATATATTTTAAAATAACATATTCTAATTGAATTATCAAAACTTGGAAAAAAATTGTTCTGAAATATACACTATTGAACAATTCAAGAAAGTCCAAATTAAATTTAATTTCATTTACACTTTCAACGAAATAAATCAGAAAAGATAAAGTTCAAAATTATTTTTTAGGACTGGGTGCAAATTATCAGGGTTCAATTTTAGTGTCTTTTTATTTTTCTGATAGGTTAGAGTAATTTTGCCATAAGTTTTTGACTCGATGACTATTGAATTCGAATCAAATTACTTCAGATTTCTTAAGTTGAAACTATTTTTATCTAGATAAATATTTTTATAACAAAAACATCCAAGTTCACCCAAAAACACCAAGATAGAAATGGTAATTCCAATTATATGTACAAGAAGACAACTACGAGCGATACTATCAACAGTAATAACAAACTCTGCTTGCTCTTCGCTATTTTGATGATCATCATTATTATTGTACTCCAGGAATTCATCTGGAACAGGAGTAAAATCTTCTTCTTCTTCAAACATTGATGATTTCTTCGTGGCTTTATCATCGAACTTTTTAAAAATAATTCTTAACTTATTAATACGATCTTGGTGTTCATCTAACCCAGCTTCAATACAACGGATTATTCTGTAAAATAAAATAGATATTAAAATCTTGATAAACATTGAATCTTGCTTACAATTCAAAAAGTTTATGCCTAACAGCAACATTTTTATTTATCCAGAACATATTATAATTCCTGTCATATTTGTTCTTGGCCACCACCAATGGTATGTAAGCATAACGAACTAGCAACTCATCTGCTCGGCCAGAATCACAAAGAGCAACACTCTGACCTTTTACTATTTGAGCAATTGTATCATCATTTATCCCCTTGGTCAACTCGTCCCTTCTATTAGACTCTCCTTTAGAGTCAATACCAAATCTTTTCATAATTTTATTAGCATTATCTCTCAATCCTTCATCTTCATTGTAATCTTCTTCTTGAATTTCTAGCAAGAGTCGTGCTTGTATAACATTAATATCATGATTTTCGGCTAGATCATTTACTCCATCAAATAATGGCAAAGAATTATCAGGCAAATATGAATCCAATAGAAGACCAGATATCCATTTTGTTGTTAAATTGATTACGAAGAACCAGAAGTACATCAAAATTGTAAGTGACCTATTAATCTGTTTTTTATTTAACCAGGTGCAAATATTTTCATTGTTTGAGGACTGTGATACCAATGTTCTGAAAATATCCAAGGTTGCACCTCCAAATGAATATTTAGATTGACTTGCTAATTTCCAAGAGAAAGCCATAATTATCGAAGAAATGAATAAAGCCACCCAGAACTATTAATAAATTTGGTTAGTTTTTAATCAGAGATTGTAAAAATTAAAGAAAGTTGAAGAGAAAGGGAGAGAGAGAGAGAGAGAGAGAGAGAGAGAGAGAGAGAGAGAGAGAGAGAGAGAGAGAGAGAGAAGCATACAATCCAGTCAAATAAAAATATGAATGTAAAATATGTCTTGGATTTTACAGTTTTGAGCGTGGTCAATATCACCAACTCATAAAATACATCATATAATAATATTTCACCATACAGACTTGCATTGTATTCAAATGTTATGGTGTCCATTATGAATGTTTCTTGCTTTATTTAAAATAATGACAATATTAATGTATTAATGAAATTTTTATCAAATTTATTGCCTAACCTCGTGAAATTCTACATAATTAGTTTCGAATCTGACATTCATTTTCATTTTACACATTATATATTCAATAATTGCAAGATAGAAACTGAACAAGTAAAACTTGAAAAGAAACGAAAACTTTAAAAATTGACATTTTTCTTCTTGATCGATTTGCTTACAGGAACTGGAAAATTACCACATCTGTACGGATCTGAAAGCAGGTAATCTATACGAAGCACATTTTCTGTGTTGTTTGTTAATTCAATGGAACCAAAGCACGAATATTCTTTATCTTGCCAAAACAATCTGTTTTGAAATTGACTTGCTAACCTTATAGTCTTCTAAATAAACTAGATAGTCACTATTATTGTCTGCCATTATTAAATTGTTTGTTAAATAATTATTCTATTAGTTTTGACACAATTGTTGGGAAATTTTTTATTCATTTTTTTGACAAAATCTATATAGCTTCAAATATTTGAAAAAAAGTTGACTTGATACTGAAATGAATAGATGAATAGAATATAAAAAGTGACAAAATTAATTTGAAATATTAAAGATTTTTACAAAATAATTTACGTAATCATAAAATCGAACATTGTTATTATAAATAATTAATTAATAATTTTATTAACATGTATCAATCATGTGATCAAAAAGAATTTCAAAATAAAAACAGTAATTGTTTAATTGCTTTGTTTGTTTGAAATTAAATCAATTATATTGATAAATTTATTAAAGGTATATTTTCAATTTAAAATATAGCCTTCAATTTATAATACGATATATTGACGAGGAAGGAAAAAATATTTATAATTCTATTTGAAAATCACAAATTTTATCATGCATTCTTTGTTAGCAAGCTCTCAAACTCTACTATATATACGAAAAATTTCAATTGTATTCGATTGGTAATATAAAACACATAATGAGATGAAGATTGAATTAGAAATGAAATAGAAACCAAGATAAAATAAGTGAAAAGTTAAGGTTTAATATCTAGGTGTAATACCTGATTCAAAATATTGGTTAAGAAATCTCAGTTAAATTTGAAATCTGAATGTGAAAGGATTTAATTGTAATTTTCATCAAGAAAAAAATGAATGAAAATTCTAGGCAATTTGATATATCACAAGACTGATATGATAAACAACTCATAAAAAATATTAATCACCTTTTCTTTAATATCGATCACAGATAAACCATGGTTATCCTTTGGTCAACAATGAATCGTTATTTATTTGATTATTTAGAAATATCTATTTCTGTGTAAATGTTTTTATATTTACATAGAAAAAAGTAAGTTATCTTTACACCAAGCATATTTAAAAGAATAAATCAAAATATTCTTAAGAATAATATTAATCTTGAAAGGTGTAATACATGATTTACATTTACAAGGCAATAAATTACAAGGCACCCACACACTATTGCATGACAATCATATAATGAATAAATTGTTTAGTTATAAATCAGTAATGATAAACCAATTTTTAATCATTTTCACATCAAAATTGGATTAATAAACATAAAAATGAATTCAATCAATAAATTGATAATATTTTTGTTTATTTTGTGTTTGTGGCCAGAATTTTATAATTCTTGGGAAGAACATACACAAAATGTTCAGTTTTTGACCAGGATCAAGAGACAGAGAAGCGGAAGTATTAGTAGTATTAGTAGTGGTGGTAGTAGAGGTGGAAGCAGTGGTGGAAGTAGTGGTGGAAGTAGTGGTGGAAGTAGTGGTGGAAGTGGAAGTTATCCTGGCTTTTATAGTGGTTATTATGGTCTTAGCACCATTCGTAAGTAAACAATTAATTTAACATGATAATTTTTAATAATAAATAAATTGATTATTACAGACAATTCTGCACAATCTAAACAACCTGGAACAATTATTATATCTATCAAGATATTGATGTCGACAATAATGCCAATATTTGTTTAGTTCACCAAGTTCGTTTATTTAGTTTATTAAGTTAATCAAGTTTATTAAAGAGTGATAATATGCTCATAATTGATCTATTAATCATATGAATTATTGATTAAGAATTTATCTTCTATAATTAATTAATCTGAACATAATCAAGTAAATAAAAAATTATAACTGTTTTTTTTCAAGAACCTTTCTCGCTTGAATAAATATCCTTTTGCAAATTAAATTTGTTCCTAAATTAACAAATATTCGAAATAAAATCCAAGAAGCATTTATCGTATTTTTCTTATTCATAACCAAAAACTTATTTTTCTTATATTAATTGCCGATAAAACGAGGTTAGACTGTATTCAATTAAAAGCCTTAATAAACAAAAACAATTATTTTTATGTAAATGTAATGTAAAATGTATTTATACGTCAAAATACGTCGAAAAAAGTCACACATTACATCAAGAGCATTTTAAATTATATCAAAATAAATATCAATACTAGGTTTCTATTGACAACAAGATAGATTAGCGCCTACACATTATTTCATGAACATAAAACAATAAACAACTTCTAAAAATAATATAAAACTGCATTATTTAACTCATTCGTAAAACTGAACCAGATCAAAGTTAGTTTAATAAAACTGAAAATGAATTCCATTAATTACTTGTTAATATTTCTGTTAATCTTGAGTTTATTAGCAGTTGTGTGCTATTCATCAGAAGAACAGACGTCAAGTGTTCAGATATTGACCAGAATCAAGAGAAAGGGAGGCGGGGGTAGAGGTGGAAGCGCTGGCAGCTCGAGAGGAAGTAGTAGTAGTTATCATGGCTCTTCTAGTTCCAAGAGTCGTGGATCAGGTGGTTACTATGGTGGAAGCACCACCCGTAAGTACACAATTAATTTAACATGATAAATAATTTAAATTAATAATCAAATTATTACAGACAGTTCATCTCAATCTGAACAACCTGGAACAATTATTACAGCTCTCAAGATATTGATGTTTTGTTTAATTCCTATTCTTCTTTAGTTTATCATATTCTCACATCTTAACTTGTATCAAGTTCATTTGATTAAAGAATGCGCACAAAAATTTTGTAAAATTACACAATTTTCTATCTTGGTTAAAAAATAATTATTTTAGTATTTTTTTTAAATAAATAAATGATTCCATTATTTTCTAATTTATTGATAATAATATCAATTATAAGTAAACTTAAAAATATAATTATTTAAGAATATTCCTATTATTTGAATAAAGAATTCGTGCAAACTTTTAAAATAAAATGTACATGTATATTTAATGCGTGACTTAAAGCTATGGTGGTGTAACCAATATAATCTTGAGCTCAAAATTTTATTAATAAAATAAACATAAGCTGTACTCTATTTTATCTACACCTTGGTGATCCCTACTATTTTCGAATATTCTTGAGAAAAGAACTTTAAAATAAGTGTATCCAAGGACTACCAAATCGATACCAGTGCTCACCCACTGTTTGAACTTATATTTAAGTTTAATTCTAATGACAACAGTCCTCATAATTAATAGAAGTAATTTTATCAAGATTAATTGATTAATAATAAATAGAATGTGATAATGAATTACTTATTCATTATTCTGTTCCTAATATGTCTGTCAATAACACTGACCTTTTCTGTGGAGGATTACCCGCCACCTAATCAGACAACTTATATTAAATTGAACAGGGTGAAGAGAAAAGGCGGTGCAAGAGGTGGGGGAGGACGAGGCGGTGGACGGGGAAGCGGAGGGTCCAGTCATTCTACAGATGGGGAAAAAGAGGAGCCCGAGTGGAAAAAGTTGCGAAAAAGATGTGAGCATTTTTCAAAAAATTATCATGATAACATTATAAATATTAAATTGAATAATTTTTTTTTATTTCAGCAAGCGCAAATAATATTAACGAATTAATGATCAGAACAACATTCAAAGCAGTGCTTTCTTCGATAATTATTATGTTTATTTGAATTAATTTTTGAAATAAAGTTATCGAGGCAAAGTTAGAACATGTTTTCTATTTATCAAGCATATTTAATAGCCTTTTGATATGTCATCAATATTACCACTTGGTTTCCATTGACAACCGGATCGATTTTCGCCTCTACACTATTGCCTTATAAAGAGCAATAGAATAATCATTTTGAAATGATATCATGGTAAATTAAAAACTAATTTATTTAGTAAAATATATTTCATAATTTCGTTTCAATATTTGATGAAAACTTTTGCGTTTTTTATATTCAGTTTTATAAACAAATTCCAAAACAAACTTCTCGTCAGTTAATGATTCGTATTTTGAGACTTTAACTAGGTCATAATTATCTAGATTTTTCAGACCATGCCTACGATGGAAGGAACCACTTTTTCTTATGTTGAATTTGACATGTTCAAATAGAAATACAATCAATGAACAGAATAAACCAGATGACCAAAGCATTAATGCACTATGCACAAAATCAGCAAGTCTAAATATTGATTCTTCACTTGTTCTTGCAAGTCCTTCCAGACTATCCATACTTTGATTAAAAGTTTTTTGCATGAAATATCCTTTCAATCTGCTCTTGATCCTTTCGACAGAACGTAAATGACCATGCAGACCAGCTTCAACAACTTTCTTAACACTGTTTAAAATAAACATGAAAATTTTCATATTACTCGAAATAATCAAGGTTAATACATTTTGGTGATATTTTCAGCTTCAGTTGCAAACTTGTTGATGAAAAAAGTCATCAAGGTTCGATTCAATTTTTCTTCAGCCATATTCAGGGTCAGTGTTGGAAACATTGAAATCTTGTTCTCATTATTCTTCGAACTATCAATAATAACAAGATTGCCTTTCAAAAGTTCCCTGAGTGTGTTTTGATCTTGAATATTGAAAACATCCCTTGTTGGATCTCTCAATTCGTCTTTCTCTACAACGAACTTTGTTTTAAGTTTTTCCCATAATTCTGGTGATATTTGACCTTGGAGTGTATGAAGAAGTAATTCACCTTCTATTTTGACATCTTTGCTCTTGGTAATATCAGTCAATGAATTGAACAGGGGAATTTTAGATGAACTCATATAAGTTTCAAGTAAAATATTTGATATCCATTTATTGAGTAAAGTACTTATTATTATAGTGAAAGTGAGCAAGGTCTGTAAAATAATAAAACGTTGAATATTCCTCCACTTTAATCTTCTTAATTTGTGCCAGGTATAAAAACTATCTGATGTTTGTCCAAGTAGAATTCTATAGAAGTCGATGAAAGATCTATAAAAGTTTATTTTTGACTTGCTAATTAATTTTATAATATAGCCAGCTATTATCATGGTTGAAAATATAAGTAACCAAACCTATTGAAAGAGATAATTTTCTTGGTGGTAATTTTAGCTTGAACAAATTTTCAACTTATTACCTCATAATTAAGAAGGTGAATAAATGAAAAATATAGATGTTTGTCTACAACTTTCATCGTGGTCAATATAGTTATCGTATAAATCTCATCAAAAGGTACTAGATATCCATATTCTGCAAGATCTCCGCCAAGTGGTAGTGGATCCAGAACAAATGTTGGTCTCTATTGAAAGTAGCACAATATTTTACAGACCTTAAATTCAACATGATGAATATATTTTATTTATCAAGAGTAAACTGACAGTATCATAATTCAGTTCATTGGCTTCGAATTTATATTTCAAATTAAGCTGGCAACTAATTTGGTCAATCAAAGTTTTGTACAAGCTGTAAAGTTGGAACTGGAAATAAAAATGAATTTTGTTCAGAAAAATTGATAGAATATTTTCCATTATTGAAATACCGTATCAAAAAATAATCCTGGTAAATAATCGACTCTTAACTTGCCCATATCACTTGATTTTATATTATCACATGATCTAAAATGTTTTAATAAATAAAATACATTTGAATGTTTGATACCAATAATATCACTCAAAATTATTGTAGCATTTTCATCAAGCTCTTTTCCTAACTCAGAGGTATCCATGTTAACTGCTTTTTACTAATTGAATGAGATAGATTACAATGTTATTTAAAACTTGAATGAGCTAGTGCTAATATATTCAATATTATTGTTAAGGATAATAGATTTGTATAAATCAGAAACTGGAGTCAATTTGTCTGATTGGTGAATAAATTAGCTTACACTATTTCTCAATTTTTATTTTGTTTTATTTTTTTATGATTAAATATTAAAATTTATTAAGCTGGTTAGTCTATGATAAATTATTTACCTTATTCAACTAAATGGAATCCTAGAATACTATTTTATTGTATAATCACCTAGTTCATTTTAATTTAGGCTTAGATTAATGATAAATGCAATATTTCATCTAGTTCATTTCAATTGAATCAATAATATCCGGGGTGTGATGATAAAGCTCGGGTCAGAAAAGATAAAGACCGGTTCAGTGGACACCTCCCTTGGTTATACATATACTACGTGATTCTCTCTTTTATTTTTTCATTAATTTATTTTTCATTAGAGCTAGATGAGACACCTAAATTAACATCATAAAATGACATTTATCTCGTGATTTTTGATCTTATGATTTTAGTTGTTTGCGATTAATTATCTAGATTAAATATTTATACATTTATAAAATAGAAAAACGCCCTTGAATTGAAAAAGTTATATTATTCATATCTTTGTATTTATGTTAAAAATGAAAACATTTTGAAACAAGGAACGAATTTCTAAATTGAATTATTAAGATTAAAAGTGAATTATTAAGATTTTTTTTGAAATTAAATTATTTTTCATGAATAAAATTAATTGACTAATATGTATGTGATAGATTTTCTATTAGGTTAAAACATTATCGATTTTTGTCGAATGATATTAGTAATTTCCTTAATTAAATACAACCAGGATAAATCTTCAAAATTTAATTATAATATAATGCAAAACAAAACCCAATTGTTTACCAAAATTGCCTAGTATAAAGACATTATTGACTTGCAAATAGAGCAAGTATATAAGTTTGAATACACAATGAAGCTTGTATTTTGCATATTGCTTAGCAATTAACTTCGCTCGATAATCCATTATTAATTCAAGAGTATACCAAGATAAAATATTATAATTTTAAGGAATTCTCATTGAAATAATGATCGATAATCATTGTTTAAAGTTTGATCCTGGTGTTGTGATTAATTTATCAGGTGAATTAGCCAGTAATTTTACATTCATAATTGTACCAGTATTATGGGAACCATTCACAACTGTAATGTATGTGGATAAAAATGAATAAACATCAAAATAATATAATTTCTCATTTTTCCAAGTGAAACATCAGGAACATATCATGTTTGTGGAATATTAGTTCAATTGATAATAGAAATAGCGAGGAAATTTTCAATCAGGTATTAAAATAAAATTATTATAAAATAATATTAGTTGATTACTTTAATAATTGAACATGACTATTTTCAAAATTAGTTTGAAGTTCTTAAAGCCACCAATCGCGCCTGAGGATGTAGCAATGAGCTTTATCAATGACCAAGCCAATCTGCTCTTGTTACCTGTGACCCAGAATTTTATTAAATCAAATATTCAGAAACTAGAAATGTTTGGCATTTATTTTGTGACAACAGATTTTGTCAATCATATGGAAATTGATTGCTTTGTATCAAAAATTGTGCAAGTTCCATTAGTACCATTTCAATTTTTCAAGTCATTTGATACAATGGTCTGGATATTGATTTTTGTATCAATTCTATTCTTGTCGATAATATCAGCGCTCAATTCTCAAAGAATTTATTGCTTTTCGGAATATTTCTGGAATTTTACAGAAATTTTGTTTTCAAAATCAATACAACATTTACTTAAAAATATGAATTCAAAGATTATTCTTGGTACTTGGTTGTTATCAGCCGCTTATCTGGCAATAGGCTTCACGTCATTTATCTTGGATAATATGATTAAAGCTACACCTTTAAGAAAATTGGATAACCTAGAACAATTAGTCGAAACAGATCTAAAAATTTATTCCCGATCTGACTCGACGTTAGCAGATTTGGCTCGCCAAGGTGCTTCTGATCTTGCAAAAAGAATTAAACAAAAATTACATGAACATGAAAATATTTTCATTGAACAAGATGAAATGATTCTAGGTTTACGAAATGGTTCTATGGCTTTTTCAATGACTAGATTACCTTTGATATTTATGATCAAGTACCTTTCAGACATAGAAAACAATACAAGTATTCATGATAGATTGGTTGATATCTTGCATGTTTCAAAAGAGAGTCATGGATTTGACCCTTTTTTCATGGTTTTGACTGAAAATGTCGACAAATGGGTTATCAATACTTTCAATCAAATGTAAGAAAACTTTCTTTCAATAACCGATGAAAATATTTACTGAATTATATTTATATGATCTAGGACAGTGTGGGTCCGTGAGACGGGTCTGTTTAATCTATGGAGAGATGATGTTCTCAATTATAACCGTCACAGAATCGGAACAATAGATGCGCCAAAACCTGATATATTGTATGACTTCAATGAACTTAAACTCAACGATGTTTTTGACATTTTCTATTTGTTTCTATTCGGGTGTTCTCTATCCTTGTTAATTTTATTCATAGAATTATCGATTACTAAGTTTGGCCAAATTGATCAAGTTTTATTGAATAATTATAATTTGAGCTAACAAAAATCACGTGATGAAACCTGAAAATATTTTAATCATTTTAATTAGAAATAATTGATATAATTTCAAAAAAAAACAATGGAAAATAACTTTCACTCATCATTGATCAGGATACAAATTATTTTTTTACTTACCTCTGAGAGCTAAAAGTTTGAGCTTGTTTAAATAATCTTTCTGATTGTTTCTATAAAAATTGTTAAAATGATTTCCAACCATTGTTTGACTTATAACCCTGGTGTATCAATTGATCAATCAGTTGAATTAGCCAGCAATTTTACATTAGTGGTAGTACCAATATTTTATGAACCATTTGTTAATGTGATGTAAGTTTATATAATCAATATATTCATGAATAATAATTTTTTTCCATGATCAAGTGAAACATCTGACAAATATCAAGTTTGTGGTATATTAGTTCAATTGATTGTAGAATTAGCAAGGGTGTTCAAAATTGGGTTTGAAATATTATTAAGTGAATTCTACTCGAATTTACCTAGATTACTTTCTTGAACAGGTTGAAATTTTTAATTCCACCACCTGATCCAGGAGAATTAGCAATGCGCTTTATTGAAGAAGGAGGTAATCTGCTCTTGTTACCTGTCACTCAGACTATCATTGAATCAAGTATTCGAAAACTTGAAATGTTCGGCGTTTATTTTGCAAGAACAGAATTAGTCAACAATATCGAAATAGATACTTTTGCGTCGAAAATTGAGCGTGTTCCATTAGTGCCATTTGAATTATTCAATTCATTCGAACAAATTGTCTGGATATGGATTTTCATTTCAATAATAGTCTTGTCATTAATATCAGCACTGATTTCAAGAAATATTCATAAATTCTGGGAATATTTCTGGAATTTCACCCAATCATTATTTTTAAATTCAGTTCAACGTTTACTTATTTGTTTAGACTCAAAATTAGTCCTTGGTGTTTGGTTTGCGTCAATAGTTTATTTATCACTATTTTTCACGGCTAATATCTTGGAATTCATGATTGAGGCTTATCCTCTAAGAAAATTGAACAACCTTGATGAATTAGCAAATGCTGGTCTCAATATTTTTGCAAGATTTGACGGTTCCTTAGCAGCTATGGCTAATGAGGGTGAATCTGATCTTGCAAGGCAAATTAAACCTAAATTGGTATTGAACGATAATATTTTCGAAGTCCAAGATGAATTAATAATAAGATCAAGAAATGGTTCCTCGGCATATGTTGCGAGTAGATTATATTTAATATTTCTAATTAGAACTCTATCAGACCTGGAAGACAAATCCCTATATAATGATAGATTGGTAGATATCGTGCATATTTCAAAAGAGAGTCGTGGTTTCGAACCATTTTTTATGGTATTTACTGAAGATATCGATAAATGGGTTATCAATGCTTTCAATCAAATGTGGGTAAATTTTAAAATTTTATGATCATTTTGTAAATTTCTAATCATGTTCATTCAAACTAGAATTGTGTGGGTCCGGGAGACGGGTCTTTACAATCTTTGGGTAGATGATATACTAAATTATAACCGTGATAGAATTGGTACTATAGATGCACCCGAACCAGATAACTTATATGACTTCAATGACTTAAAACTGATTGATGTTGTCGATTTATTTTATGTATTCTTCTGCGGCTGCTTATTGTCCTTTTTATTTTTATTTATAGAATTTATTGTTAAAATTTGAAATTAATTTTACAAATTATTCTAGTTAGTTTTTAAATCAATCATTTTAATAATTATTTCCCAAGCAAATCGACAACCCATTCAATCCAAGTACCACTGAATTTATCCTTAGTCAATTTAGGCCTAGATGATTTTTCTTTGCGTATTCTAAATTAATTTCAAATTTAATAAAAAGTTTTGAGAAACCCTTTCCTGTTATACCTTTCGTCGATATGACTCATGTAATTAACATAAATTCTTTTGATTTTTACTGAACTCGGATTATAATTGACTTCATTAATGTAACCAATATCTCGACGATCGGTATATAAAGCATGATAAATATTCTGTTCATTTTTCTTCAAGTTCAATTTAACGGTAATCTTGTCGTCAAAATCACCGAAAAGATTCAAATCAACGCTTTTTCCTTTTATATTAGATTCTGTTTCCACCTGAAAGTAATAAATGTAATAAAATACAGTCTAACCTCGTTTTTATCCCAACATGATTTTCATTGCCCTTCACCTCAGGATGAACTTGGTAGTTACTGTTTTATAGACAAACATTGTATATCATAGTTATTATCTCCCTTTCCTTCAAATTAATAATATTTGTTGAATAACAATAGGAATAGTATCTAGGTAAGACTGTAAAATATTTTTTATCATGCTTACAACAATTTGATAATGAAACAGACAATGAGGATATGAATCACTTGTTTTGATGAACATATTGTTTGTTACATTTGTTTCATTCAGTTTTTTGTTGGGATTATCATAGAAATCAAGGTTGAATTCAAGGGGTAGACCTATATCAGCACACTTTCCTCCTTCAAAATCCTCATAATTTTTGCACAGGTATGCAATCATCTGACAGGTGTTGTTCTGTTTTGCGATCGGATATACATAAGAGGTTGAGTGCGGACATAACACTGTTTCCCAAATATCTTCGACAGTTCTGTTAATATCGTGAGTGAGTAGTGACTCGACTGCACCCAAAGTATGCTTTATTTCTTTACACATCGGCTGAACATTACCTACAAATTAACTAGTTAACAAATAAAGATCATATAAATTCTAGAAAAATTTGACCTCCGTTAATTCTAAAATCATAGTGACCCAATGGGTTGGGGTGTCCCACAAATCCAAACAAGTTAAATTCTGAAATATTTCATCAAGTTGAATAAAATATGAAGGGGAATATAATATGAAACTGACCTCCTGAATAATTGGAATATATTCCACCCGAGGTATGAACGACGAGCACTAGATTAGCGTCAGTCCGACCCAATGGTTCATAATATTCTTCCATTGCGAATGGAAAATTCCTATCGAATCCTGGCCAAGCTGGATCTAACCCTGATATTTGAGCCATCTTTTCTGGGTGTAAACTCTTTCCAGTATGACCACATACATGTGCACCAAGACTATGGCCGATGCAATGTATGTCATTAATGGAGGTTTTTGTTATATTAATCAGTCTTTTGATAAAATAGGCGACAATTTTGCCGGTCTTCACAACATTTGGAAGAACTGCCACATAGTTATTACTGCCCGCCGGTACTGACCAGTCCACACAAATTACGTTGGCATCTATTTCACCTAGTATGTAATCTTTAATATCCTGAAAATATTTTTAAAAATATGTTTAATATGTTGACATTCTTAATAATTTTATGAATAAACCATCATCCAAAAACGATCCCATGGGCTTTCGGCATATAAATCACCTTGCCAGCCATGAAGAATGAACTTGGTTCTTAACTTTGGATCGAAATCTGAGCTGATAATTGTTGAGTCATTTGTCCTCAAATCGAAAACTATTTGTTTGTTCGGATCTTTTTGTTTAAACAAATTGAATGTTATGTTCCACTCGAGAATATTTTCTAATAATTGAGATATTTTAATCTTGGTAAAATAATTTTTAAATTAATAATTTACCATTTGGTGAATCGCCAATTAACTCGAAAACTGAATCAATCTGAAATTCAAATAGGTAATATTATTGAAAATTTTAATTATTCAGAGAAAACTAACCAGCTCAATGGATTGAGAGGATATTGTAAAGGATAGCAAGATTATAATTAAGAACATTTTAATATTTATGAAAATATTCTTTAATTGTCGTAATATCAGAGTCAAACTAAAACGCACTATCAATTTTTTTTATTATCCTTTGAATGTGCTATTTTGACATGTGCAATTGCGTTGAAGTATGATTCAGCAGGCTGTCCTAATTAGTAAAAAATACTTTTTTCATTAGAGAAAAATTCCATTCTTTTAATGCATTTTTAATTCGTTTAATTATTATTCATTTAAATTACTGAATAAAAATAATAAAATAAAATTAATAAAATACAACCAACTCATATATGTATATGATCAGGTTATTAATTATTTTGAATAGATCAGTTGAGAAATGTTGATCAATAATATAAATGAAATATTTTGCAATCAAGTTAATTCCAAAATATTCAGTTCAATTTCTATAATGAAAATTTATTCTAAAATTAGAAAATAGTTATAATTTAATAAACAAATGGAAAAATAAACTAGATCTTTCAATACTCTGGATATTGATATTGATTCAAAAAGGAAATATGTTCATTCTCATAATAAATCTGAGAAGCTAACTTAGCTAATTATAATTTCAATATTATTGATTTAAAAATGTTCAATAATAATTTTGAATTTGTTCATCAAGTTGAATATTATTACGACGAAGAATATTTTTGCCCGGGTCAAAATATAACTGATATCTCAGAAAATAAAATCAACGTTATTTTACCTGGAACAGATAATGTATGAAAATAAATTTACATAAAAATTTCAATATTTTAATTCTATCAAGCAATTATACGTGAAATTATTTGGATTTAAACAAGCAATATTAGAGTTTATGATGTGCAATCTTAATTTATCTATTATGATAAAAAAGTATCAAAATGGCGTAAGTCGAAAAATTTTAATATGATATAGAATAATAATTTAGCCGTTATAGTTGGATTTGTTCTTCATGCTGGGATTATCACCTGTAGGCCTGTTTGACAGAATGAACAATGTAATAGGGATGGAATTTTACCTTTGTGAAATATTAACAAAATCAATGATAACAATTGATAAATCATTTCTATCTTTCATCCGATTATTTGATTCCTGGGTAAATTAATAAAAATTAATAATTGCTAAATTATAATGAGAGATTTTTACCAGGTTTGGTTTTATCTACTAATTTTCATATTTACCTTCACATTTCTCTTTTCAAAATTAACTAAAAATGGATGGCATGGTTTATTTGTGATTATCATGCAAATTTTGCATCAACCGACAATTTATTTCGAAAATATCTCTGATATATCGAAGAAATCAATCTTCAAGAATAATAAATTAATTTGGCCCAAATTATTTATCTATATCATCTTGATTTCAATGACAACGATAATTTCTGAAAGTTTTTCTTGTTTACTTTTAAAAACATACTTGAAATTCAAACCAGTCAAATTTGTTGAATCAATCGATGATTTACTAGAAAATCCAAAAATAAATATTGCTGGATTCAGCTCGGTCAATAATATGGAAGGATTTCTTGAAAAAAATAAATTTGATAAAATTATAAGCAATGTAAATTATTATGAAAGGAAAATGGAAATAGAAAATCTCACTAAAAATCCACATAACGAATTTATCACTGAAAAAATTTTGCGAGATATAATTTATGGAAAATCGGTTATCTTCGTTCTGACTCCTATCAAGCAACAAATCATTGACAAATATTCTGACTATAAATTGGAAGTGGCAAATCATAAATATTTCTCAACTTTTTTTTCTTTCCAAATTGACAAAAGATTAAAATATAGTAAATTGTTAACAAATGTGTAAGTTACTTTTTTCGATAAATTAAATTATTTTTCGAATAAATTATAATCTTTTAAATTATATATATTTCAGGATAACAAATATTATTGAAACTGGTCAACATACACACTGGTTCTTTTTAAATCTTGTGATGAGGCGTTTAATTAAGAAACCTCAAATAAATTCAAACTTTGTTAATATTGAGGGTTCAACAAATAATCATCACACACTAACTTTGGCTGATACATCAAAGCCTGTTTTTTCGATTATTATGATAGGATATTTAATTTCATTTATAACTTTTGTTATAGAATTTTCAAATTTATCCAGTTACTTATCATGTTAAATTATCAATATTGATTCATGTAATCTAAAGAATAAAATTTTTATTATTTCATAAAACATTGATATTGTAAAAACAATCTGTGTGACACATTATTAAATTTTGATAAATAAAATTAATTTTCATCATTAAATTCTAAAATTGAAAAAATATTCTGAAAGGTGTAAAGTGACCCCTGACCCATGACCCCTGACCCCGGGGTCACGGGTCACTTTACACAAAAAAAGTGTAAAGTGACACCTGACCCATGACCCCGGGGTCACGGGTCAATTTACTCAAAAAAAGTGTAAAGTGACCCATGACCCCTGACCCCGGGGTCACGGGTCAATTCACTCAAAAAAGTGTAAAGTGACCCCGTGGTCAAAAAATTTTCTCCTCTGACCGGCCGGTCAGTGTTAATTTTTCAATTTTTCCAAGTGGTCGGTGAAATGGAACAAGTTGATGATTAACGATAAAATTGGTCAACCTTTTCCTCGAATAGAGACTTTCATAATTAGAAAATAAATTTGATCAATGAAAAATTTTTATAATCAAATTTTTATTTCTTTTATTCAATTAGAGAATAATTTTGAATTTTAAGGTCTTGCAGGAACCTCTTCCAATTCAATATCGTTAGCACGAATGCTAACCCAACGATTCTTTCTCTTTCTCTTACATTTTTTTGAGTAAATTTACCCGTGACCCCGGGGTCATGGGTCACTTTACACTTTTTTGAGTAAATTTACCCGTGACCCCGGGGTCATGGGTCAGGGGTCACTTTACACTTTTTTTTTGTGTAAAGTGACCCGTGACCCCGGGGTCATGGGTCATGGTTCACTTTACACCTTTCCAAAATATTCAAATATCTTAATTGAAGAAATAATATAAAAATAATAATCTTTTAAAATACATTAATTCATCTGAATACAATATTCTAAATTACAATTTATTTAATATACATTGTATTTCAATTCATATTGTAATTTTTAAAAAATTAAATTTTATTAAGTTGAATCTAAAACTGATATGTGAAAGGAATTTTGTGCCTATTAAATTCATCTGATAAACAATGGATAAAGTTCAAATAAATGTATTTTTCAATAATTTATATAAATTTGTATGGTTCAAACCAAATATCACTTATAATTGCCCTTATTCAGATTATTCAAAAAGTGAAGACAAAGATGTGCTGAAGGTTTGGCTAAGATCAATAAATGAGAAGGTAAATATGAAATTTAAATGTTTGAGCTTTTAAAATATATTTTTTATTAGGGATTGGGTTTTAAAGAATTTTCAATGCAATTATCTGTCATTAATTATATTATGTGCAATTTGAAGACCTCGGTTAGATTCATAGAAAACTATAACATTAAGGTTTTGATACTTCATAATTGAATAAATAACAGATGGTAATCAATATTTTAATATAATTTTTAAGGAGAAGAACCTTTTTTTTCATTCAAAATAATTGTGTACAATCATCATTATTTCAAAAACATTAGTAAAATTACACAAGATGAAATACATTGGTGCGAAATATTAACAAAGTCTTTGTTTAATAAAGATAAGTCTTATTCATCAATATTTGGTTTATTTGATCTTTATGTAAGAAAAAATGAGTTATATTTTATATATCAAGATTTTTCATCTAGGTGTGGCTTTTATAATCACTATTTTTGGTAATTTTTCTAGCTATATTAAAATTTTACAAGATAAAGAAGAAAATCAACTTCTTAGATTCAATCAATATTTTATTAGGACAATAAGCAAATTTTTTGAATTCATTGAATAGTATTTTTGATTATACGCATGGGCATTCAATTTTGAAATTATCAAAAATAACAACAATATTCATTTGGGGATCTACTTTGAAATCCCGAAAATGAAAATCTCGAAACTGAAAATCCCGAAAACGAAAATCTCGAAATTGAAAAT